>CAJNDV010008779.1:7153-44368 GCA_905221635.1 Symbiodinium sp. CCMP2456
GATCCAGGACAAGGAAGGCATCCCGCATGACCAGCCGAGCCTGCTCCTCGACGACAAGCAGATGAAGAAAGGCTGTATCCCGTCAGGCTACAACGTCCAGAAGGAATCCCTCATGCACTTAATGATGGGCTCCCAAAGAGGCCTACAGATCAGTGTCAAGACAGTGATGGGCAAGACGATCACCTTGGAAGTCGAAGCCAGTGACACCAGGGACAATGTCAAAACCAAAATTCAGGACAAGGAAGACGTCTCGTTCAACCAGCAGTGCCTGATCTCCGACGACAAACAGTTGGAGGATGGTCGTCTCCTTTATGAGTTCGACGTCCAGAAGGCACCTATCCTGAGCGAGGTGATGCGCTTGAAGGGCAATACCCAGATCGTTGTCGAGACCATGATGTGCGCGACGATCACCTTAGCTGTTGAGTCCAGTGACACCGTGGACAATGTCAAGGCTAAGATCCAGGACAAGGAAGGCATCCCGCATGACCAGCCGAGCCTGCTCCTTGCCGACAAGCAGATGAAGAAAGGCTATATCTCGTCAGGCTACAACGTCCAGAAGGAATCCATCACGCACTTAAGGATGGGCTCGCAAAGAGGCCTACAGATCAGTGTCAAGGCAGTGATGGACAAGACGATCACCTTGGAAGTCGAAGCCAGTGACACCAGGGACAATGTCAAAACCAAGATCCAGGACAAGGAAGACGCCTCGTTCAACCAGCAATGCCTGATCTCCGCTGACAAACAGTTGGAGGATGGTCGTTCCCTTTATGATTTCGACATCCAGAAGGTACCTATCCTGCGCGAGGTGATGCGCTTGAGGGGCAATACCCAGATCGTTGTCGAGACCATGATGTGTGCGACGATCACCTTAGCTGTTGAGTTCAGTGACACCACGGACAATGTCAAGGCTAAGATTCAGGACAAGGATGGCAGGTCGCCCGAATGCGAAAGGGTGCTTAGGCAATTTGCTGAGGCAGCAGAGATGGTGAGCAGAACGCTCATGTGGCTTCTCCTTGTTACGCAGTTCTCGGCGCTATTTGCCTCCATTAGGTGGCAGCGGCCATATGCCAGAAGCCGGAGACGAAGCAAGCTGGCGACATGGCCGGTCATGTGGGCAGCCTTTGTGGTTTTGCAGACCAATGGCGGGGAGGCAGCACCGGCGGATGAGACAAGTAGCCGAATCCGGCTGACAAGGCCCCCGCAACCCACAGATCTCGAGCTATGGGCCAGTGGTCAGTTGACACTGGCAGAGCAAGCGGCACGGGCAGCACAACAGCTCGCATGTAACAGACCCCTGCACAGCGGTGGCCTGGCACCGCCCAACGTTCATGGTCAGGGATCGGCTCACTTCACGCCAGACGAGATGCCGGATCTCCCTGCGGAAGTTGCAGAACCTGGGGCAGAATGGCATTGGGTCGATGAGACGGCCGAGGCAACACATCACATTTCCTTTTGCCTCCTCTCCCCTTCATACGAGAGCGAATCTTTGGACATCGCAATGGCCTTCCCGCTACGAGAGGACCGCCTGCTAGAGTTCATCCTGGAGTCGGCACATGTGCTTGACCGAGAATGGATGGACGAGGCTGTTTTCACAGAGCAGCAGATCCACGAGGACTTTGGGGCGGTCCTCATCCTACCGAGGTGGTTAGATGGCTCGGAAAAGGTTGCGATTGTCCTTGACATGACTGCCATCGGTGGCTGTGTCTTCGCCATGTACCACATTGGCCCTGTCAACAAGTATGCCGTCACGCAGGCGGCAGAATGTGACAGTGAGCATGTGGATGTCTATGCGTTTGGCTCTTTGGCCCCGCTGCAGAATGAAGGCAGTGTACCAGCCCAACATTGTGGGATTATCAAGTTGGTATGGTCCGGAGAAGTTGTGGATTGGCCAACCACGATTAGAGAGAGATTCGAGGACCCAGACTTGTGGAACCCGAGAACGGACCACCCCCAGCATGTTGGGGGCAAACACGTTGAGTTTCAGACAGAAACGAACCAACACCTACATGTGCTGGACAGGGCGGAAGAAGCCAGCCCAGTCACAGTCGTGAGCGCCGCCTTTGATAGGCACCCGGACGACTTTTGGCTCCGAGCTCCCAGCAACAGGCCGCACCGGCTTTACTGGAAGGGAAGGCGCCTGCACTCTGTGGTGGCAGTGGTCTCCAGCGCTGCCTACCCCAACGATGACTACAAGATTGTCATTCTGGACCTCCGTGGAATTGGAGGATGGGTGCAATGGGTAGCTGTGCGTGGTGCTCACTTTGATGTTGGGGCCTACTTGGAGGACATCCAGGTTGAGTATGTTCCTGAATACTCTCTGGTGGTTCAAGGAGGCACAAGCTGCGATCGACCAACAGTCCTTCAGGTTGAAGACGGAGAACTACTGGAGGTATCGCTAAGAAAAACGGTGGAGCTGACACTGTCTGAAGATGAGTCGGAAAGTGACGGGGACCCTGATGACTCATCGAGTGACATGGAGGACCCGCTGCCTGGGTCATCTGAATTCTCGGATGGCGAGCCACCCACTGGGCCAGGTCCTTTTGGCCCCCCCGTTCCCCAACCGGTCAATCGGCCCCGCAGCCGAAGCCCCAGGAGAAGCCCAGAGCGGACTCCAGAAGACCGACGGACTCCCATCTCCCTCGCAGATTCTCTACCCGAGGCCAGTTTTGAACTGATTGAGGAGCTTGTGGAGTTACCACACGAGGCTGACAAAATTCGTCAGGCCTTCCATATCTGGCCCCCGAATTGGCTTGATTGTGACATTCGACAGCTACAGCTCTGCGAGACAACCAAGCAGGCTCTGGCGGGCCTGGTTCATTGGACTCAAGTTCTCGCTGCGGGGGACAGTCAACCAGGATGCCAGGCGGAGCTCTACGTGGATGGATCCTACTATGCGAAGCACAGGAGAAGTGGCTACGCGGTTGCGATCTTCATCAGATGCTCCGGGCTCCTCGCCCTGTTTGGGATGCTCGGCGGCCCCATCCTTGGAGGAGGAGAACCCATGTGGGGCAGCGACGAGAAGGCGCCTGCACTGGCTGCCGAACAAATTGCAGTCGCTGTAGCGCTACTATGGCTGGGCCAGAGTGTCCACCATGTCCAACTGGGCCACAGCAAGATCTTCTTCGATTGCTGTGCGGCCGGCCTTGGGGCCAGCGGAGAATGGCAGGGCCAAGATGAGTTTACAGGCCAACTCAGAGGCCTTGAGAGATACGTGCGGGGAGTGCTCAACAACCAATTGGAGTTTGCGCATGTACGTGCCCACCAAGGTCAAGCGTGGAACGAACTTGTAGATGTGGCCGCCAAAGCGGCTGCCCTCGACCTCTGTGACCTTCCGAGGCCGCCGACCAGTAACTGTGCTGCGTTTCTCGGGCTGAACATGGAATGGATGGCAGCTGTGGCACAATGGGGCCCAGCCCAGGCGATACAACAGCGAGCTGGCAAATGGTTGGTTGTCAATGAGGTGGACCAGCCCGCGCCTAGCCCTTTGAAGCCAACGGATATCATCCCGGTTCAGGGCAAGGCCAGCACCGACAATGCAGACAACAAGGCTACCTATGCCATCAAGTGTGCTACATTGAACGTCCAAGGCCTCAAAGGCAAGCACAAGTATCTTGATGCCCAATTCCACGAGGCGGGCTACCAGCTCATATGCTTCCAGGAAACCAAGGACAAGGAGGGCACCTGGGAAAGCAAGAATTACCTGAGGCTGTCGACCAATGCGGACAAGCATTGGGGTGTTGCCCTGTGGATCCACAGGACGTTGGGCCTCATGAACGTTGGCGGCAAACCACTTTGCCTGGAGGAAAGCGACCTTTGTATTCAAAGGCAAACGCCAAGGCTTTTGGTTGTCGAGGTCAACAAACGCGACCTCCGATGTGTGCTGTTTTCTGCCCATGTCCCACATAGTGGCAGAGAGGATGAAAGGCTCAAGGTCTTGGATGACCTTCGACAGTGTCTGCAAGCCCTAGGTGAAAGTGACATTGTGATCGGGGGGATGGACACGAACAGCAGACCTCCCCCGGACTTTGCGAGTGTCACAGGTGGCTTGGAATGTGGACAGGCAGACCGAGCCGGCGATCAACTTGCCAATGTCCTGTCAGCATGCCACCTATGGCTTCCAGCTACTTATGAAGAGCTACACCGAGGCGACAGCACAACCTACAAACACCCGAATGGGCAGACCCATCGGATCGACTTCATTGCCATTGGAGGACGCCGACACCCAGAGTGGCTGAGGAGCTATGTCGAGGAGGACATCGACGTCGGCTCGGTTCGAGACGATCATTTTATGGTGGGCCTCCGCCTTGGTGGCTGGCTCCTTGCCAGTGAGGGTGACAAAAAACTCTGTCGGCCCAAATATGACAGAGATAAGATGATGACGCCAGAAGGCAAGAAGATCCTGCAAGATGCCTTCGAGAAGTACCAGGCGCCGCCGTGGTGGGAACACGCCGACACCCACTACAAGCATTTCCAGGAGTACGTGCAGGCCGTGCTCCATGAACATTTTCCCCCGCCGAGTGTGCGACGAACTGCCTACATACCTGACAAGGTGTGGCAGTGGAGAGAACAGAAGATGAACCTAAAGAGGAGAACGAGCGGGAGGAAAGACATATGGGCCCGAGCTGCTGTTGCAGCTTTTCTGCAATGGCGCTATGGTATCCACGGTCTTGTTGCTTGGGTTATTCACAAGGATGGCTTCCTCTACCAGCTTGCTGCTGGTGCCATTGCCTTTAAGACCGGGCAGATCAAGAAGGAGATCTACAAAGGAAAGGCCGCCTACCTGCAGGAGGTTGTGAAGGACGGCCCCCAGAGTGCCACCGGCATCCTACAGCGTCTCAAAAAATACGGCGTGGGGGGACGACAGGCCCAGAAAGGACCGCGACCGCTCCCCATGCTGATAGATGACGAAGGAAGAGCTGCAACCAGCCAGGCCGACTATGACAAAATCTGGCTGCGGCACTTCGGACAGCAGGAATACGGGAGGACTGAGTCTACAGATGTGTTCCTGCAGCAGCCCGATGTCGCTTCGAGGATCAGTGCTGAGGTGACCTGGCACCCTACTGACCTACCAGCTGTTGGAGAGATTGAGTCCATCCTGCGGACCATCCCCCGCAACAAAGCAGCTGGACTCGATGCGATACCGGGGGAGGCCCTTAGAGCCTGCCCTTCGGCAGCTGCTATGGCCCTGGTGCCAGTCTTTCTCAAGGCAGCCACGAGCCTGGCGCAGCCGCTTCAGTGGCGTGGCGGTATCATCTACACCGCCTGGAAGAAGAGCGGCGCTATTTCACGGCCAACAAACTCCCGGTCTTTGTTCATATCAAGCGTTGTTGGCAAGAGCTACCACAGGCTGATTCGGAACAAGACGCAGCCTCAACTACAAGCAGAACTTCATGACCTACACTTGGGTAGCAAGGCCAAGTCCCCGCTGGCTTTCGCCTCCCTTTATGTGTTCACAAGGTTCCGAGGGTGCCGGAATGCGCGCCGCTCTGTTGGCGCCATTTTCTTGGACACCACGGCGGCTTACTACAGAGTGCTGCGAGAAGCTGTGGTTGGCGACATCTGCTACGACGAGACCATCGCATGGCTGATGAAACGATTCCAGCTCGACCCTGTCGATATGGCTGGGCTGTGGGAGACAATCAACGCCGGAGGTATCGCAAAGGAGGTGGGCATGACGTCAGCGATGCGAGCCCTGATGAAAGATGTGCACCATCGTACATGGTGCGTGTCCAAGCACACGGACGGCACAAGGCTGGCGGTCACCAAGGCGGGCAGCAGGCCTGGAGAGTCCCTAGCGGACGTTGTCTTCAGCTACGTCTACACTAGGGTCCTCGGTAGGATCTGGGAGGCTGCCTGTGGTGAGGACTTGCTGAG
The DNA here is from genome assembly GCA_905221635.1 of Symbiodinium sp. CCMP2456. Classification (NCBI taxonomy): domain Eukaryota; class Dinophyceae; order Suessiales; family Symbiodiniaceae; genus Symbiodinium; species Symbiodinium sp. CCMP2456. The sequence continues at coordinate 13,028 of CAJNDV010008779.1, forward strand.
CGTGGCGAACGTGGACCTCACCGAGGGTGTGTTTGCTCCACCAGGGCGAGGAGAAGAAGCCTCCGTCCGGGACGTGACATGGGCTGACGACACGACAGTGATGTTTGATGATGTCAGCCCAGAGCGATGCTTGCGCAAATGCAAGCGCCTTGCGTCCATCACAGTCTCAATCTGTGAGGCGCACGGACTACAGCCCAACCTCAAAAAAGGGAAAACTACAGTGGTTCTCTCATTGACCGGGAAAGGTGTGCATGAAGCACGACGCCGGCATTTCGAAGGAGGCCATCAGACACTACATCTAACAGACCTCAGGGTTGATGTGCCGGTTGCGGCACAATATGTCCACCTTGGTGGTGTGCTTGACCATAAGATGAGCATGATGCCGGAGATGAGACGGCGCTTGGCCCTAGCAGCATCATCGTACGAGGCTGGAAGCAGGCTCATCTTCGCGAATGGCACCATCCCACTGAGTGTCAGGGCCCAGATGTTTGAGACCGTGGTCCTTTCCACCTTTCACAACCTCCCTGTCTGGATACCGTATGGACAGGCGTGGGGGTCGCTCTGCAGTGGATACACCAGGCTACTGCGGAGATTGCTGAGCCCGCACTACAAGGGTTCACGGCTGTTCGACATCCCGGCACCCTTTGTCCATGTTGCGACTGGAAAATGGAGACTTGAACTTCAAGCGGCTAAGAGCAGAATGGGTACATTGGTCGCCATGGCCAGAGTATCCCCTGCCGCCCTTTGGGCTGTTCTCCAGGAGGAGCAACAATGGATGAAAGTTGTGCTAACGGACCTTGCAATGGTCAAGGCCAAGTACGACGATCTGCCGAACCTACGGGCAGCATCATGGCCAGAGTGGTGGAACTACTTGCGGGATTTCGGCGACAAGTTCAAGCAGCGAGTCAAACGAGCCCTACAAGCACGACATGATGAATGGTGCAAGACGGAGGTGCTCCAAGTTGGATTGTGGGGTATGTATCGGCAACTTCAGAAGCTACGACAACACACCCCCCCGGCGACTACTATGTGGGGGTGTCGTTGCTGCAAGAAGTCCTACAAATCCAAAGGAGGCCTTGGAGCCCACATGTTTAAGCGACATGGCCGATGCGCTGCCTACAGGACATGTGTGCAAGGTTCAGTATGTGCTGCATGTGGGAGGCAATACTGGACGACGGAACGGCTGAGCACGCACATGCGTGACTCGGCTGGATGTGTGGCTTGGCTACGTGCTCGGGGACGCCTGGCGCCCAACATCCTACCCGGCAAGGGCAGCAGGGAATTCCAGAAAAGAGCAGTGGAGGAATTTAATCTTGCCCCGACGCAACAAGTGCAGGAACCTATGCTGGATGAGGCACCGGTTGTCTGGACTGACGTACAACGAACGGCGTACAGGACTACCTGCCACCGTCTACTGGAAGAAACAGCCTGGCCGAACGCACAGGCGATTCAGGACTGTATCCTTCATGCGCTGGAGGAGGAGGCCCTTTACTTCCACGAGGAGCAGGACATTGTCAGCCAGATCGCGGAGGACATTGACACCCTGTGGTGCGACGACCCACATGGGCACTGGGAGCCGGTGACCTTTGCTCTGCTGAGGGCTACCATGAGCCAAGCGGGACAATGGCATGTACCGTTCGTTGATGAATCTCAGAGGGCCGAAGAGGCTGAGACCTCACTGGCGGATTTCATCGCCAGAGCAAACCCACCGGAGTGGGAATCCCTGATCAGGGAAAGGTGGGAGCAATGCGTGACCCCCGATGCTGCTTCGTTCAAACTGGACTCGAAATGGGAAGCTTCAGAAGACGAGTCAAGTGAAGCACCGAAGGCTGAAGCCGCGTTGACTGACCCCTTGTGTTTTGTTCCTAAGCAGGTGAGGGCATTGTGGAACGGTGTGCTCAACGGAGCTGTGTCTACCGTCTATGCCCCGCCTAGCTTTTGGACCAGCCAGTACGGCCTAGTGTTTAAAGGCTTACAGGCGCCTTGCATTTAATTAGCGCTGCGAACACCACTGAATGCCTCGAAATGCCAAAATATATATATATATATGCTACCCCCCTCAAGGATCTACCGTTTTCGTGTGTAGAGTACCATCTATATACATATATATATATATATGTCTACGTAGCGCTTGTGTTTCAGCACCGAAAGCCCGAAAACCGGAGGAGCTCTCTGCTTTGCCAATGAGAAATAACTGTGCTCTGTTGTATGGTAGAGCTGCTGGTTGTAATTAAAGTTCACCACAAGACAAGGAATTAATAGCCAGCGCAATGTCAGGACTCAACGAGAGAAATCAAATGGGAATAAACGTAAGTTTTATTTAGCGAAACAAGACACGCGAGAACTCATCCTCTACTTTCACTTAACTAAACATTCGATTAAGCCATTAGAATGACACGGAAGCGCTCTATGGGTTCTGCGTTGCGCTATGTTGCATTCCCTCATTGCATTCGCCCCGACCTGTAATCCCGGACAGGTGTCCTCCATCCATGATTTCCGACAGGGTCTACCTAAAGGCTAAAAGTTTCCAGATGCTGCGAACAACCTACGACGTGTTTTTTGAGGATCTTTGAAAAAATCTTGACTTGAGACAAAACCTTCTCAGGGCCCTAGAGTATTGATAGACGGCGTCCTGGAGAGGCTCCAGCTCCATGCCCTCCTCTAAGGCCATCGCCGTCTTCGCGAGGCCTCCACATGCCCAGAAGGGTTTTCAAATCTTTGGAATATATTTCCATTAGAATCTATTTTTTGGTTGAGGGTCTAAGGAGTCTAGGGTATTGTGGCCTAGCAAGAGTTACCCGCCCTAACCTCCAACGCTGGTAGAGTTATTTTGATGTGGACTATAAGGGGACATTGTCACTCATGGCTCAGACCTCTGTCGGTTTAGGGCTTAGTGTCTGTATTCTTTGGGCTGCAGGGCTTCGGGGTTCTGGGGGACCAAGCAGAATCACGTAATCCTATGCCACAAGTGCGGGGATCCTTCTGGCCTGGAGCAGGTCTACACCCTTAACTGCTTTAGGACACCAGGAGGATCCCCGCTTCAGGGAACCGCCCTGGCTCCGAACGTAGCCCAAATAACTAGTAATAATACATATTCCCGAACTTTCCTTATGAGTATACTATACCCCCCAAAAACCCTCCTACAGGCCTCGCTCATTATCCAGGCCCCGGTATGAATGCCCAAGCCCTCCATGACTGCAGGCGAAGAGTTCGACTTCTTCTCGACATGTCCGAAGCGCAGACTCTCACTCGACTCGACCCGATGAGAGCGCAACTGTCGCATGTAATCGACAATCATCGGTCATGTGGCTTTGGGGTTTAGGGCGCCCCAAACCTTAAACCCAAACCGAAACTGGGTTTGGGGTGTAGGGAACCCTCCTCAAATTAAATTCCCCAAGGCCGTCAAGCCCTCAATGCCTGCGCGGGAGATGACGCCGTAATATTCGCCAGAAGCCTGGGTCGCGCTAAGCTTTCAGGTTTAGGGTTTAGGGCCGGTCGCAGGCTTGAGGGATCAGAGGAATTCGGGTTTGGGGCTCTGTGGATGGCTTGCATGCATACTGTAAGACTCTAGTGTTTACAAAAGGGCTGCGCAAGGCGTGACTGTATACTGATTCTTGAAACTCCCACGTGGCAGCTACCCGCCATATTCCGACCCCACAGTAACAAAAAAACAGGGCTAGACGGGAAGGTGGTACCTTCAACACCCTAAGCCCTCTAAACACATCCAAACCCTACAAACCCCTGACCCGTAAACCCCAAACAAAACCCAAACAGAGCTAAGGAAGCTCTAGACCGTACATCTTGCCTGCATTTAGGATTCAACATCCCCTTTAAACCCGTGAACTACGCATTTGCCAGGAACCGAGGCGCCGACTGTGCTGTGGACTCGTGCCACACGGCTACCCCAGATTGCAAACTTGAATCCCTAAACCCTAAACCCTAAAAAACCCTGAACCCCAAAACCCTGAACCCCCCAGCCCTTGTCCTCACACTCCTGCAAACCAGGGTCACCTGTTGTTTCTGGGCTCATAGGGTCTTAAGATTTACAGGGTTCGGGGTGTAGGGTAGGATTTAGGGACTTACAGGGCTAGTTCAAGACGAGAAGCCGTAAGAACGCACGCAGCTCGGAGCTGAGCTTTTGCAAAAAGCACGTAGAAAGAGTCGGCCGGAGCGTCCTGAGCTAGGGAGGGCTAATACCGCGAGACCCGAAAATCGACTTTCCGCCCAAAGGTTGGAACCTCAAGAGAGAAGGTTCGGTAGTGTCTGAGTCGGGTTTAGGGTTCAGCAATCATTGTTCTCGCCTTGCATGTTCAAACTCTTCCTCCCACTAAGTGCGTGCAGCGAGTGCGGTTTCCACAAGGACAACGTCAAGGACCCACAAAAACCCCCAAAGCCTGATCCACACTAGAATCCAAAGGCCCCTCGTTGATAAAGAGGGTCGTCTTTACAGTATCCGGCATGCCGACATGAGAACCGGCCCGCATTTGGTTCAATCACACTTACTGATTGAACAGGCATGTTCTGCGGCCGGTCCCAGTTGTCAATAGCATCTCAAACTATCAATACCTGGCGTAAGGGTTGATTTGTAGATTAACCGATAGTTCTGCGCAAGACTGCAAGTATCACTGGTTCTGACCAGAATTTCGGAACTATAGTCACCTTGCCTATGGCCCTAACGGGACCAAACTTCATCACAACCCGCGGACAGCCAAGTAGTCGGGAACAAAGACAACTAAAACGCCCGAGCCGCCCTCACAATCTCACCGAAGCCCCTGCCCTAAGAGCCCCAAGCCCAAAAGTTCTAGTCCCCGAAACCAGAGACCGAACCCCCTCCAGAAACTGAGCCCTGGGTTCTTCTTGCGACCGCATGCACCATGTCCATGTCACCACCCATAGTGACGTCTATAACATCCACAACAAGGAAAGCACTTTACAGCAGAGTTGGTTATGTTGGTTTTTGGGGCAACTACAGGGAGTTGACTTAGGTCCAACAAACTGCGGCTGAGCTGCTGCCTGGATCCTGGGGCGTGGGTTTACTGTTTACGGGCTTGTTCAAGATCATCACGAGTCTCGTCCGTATGAGTTTCTGAACGTTTGTTCGGGGCTCAAGTTTCGGATAAGCTCTAGATTTGAGCCCCAAGTCAAGTCCTGAGGCACCCCAGCCAAATCGGCGAAACCACAGAAGCCACAGCTCAGGGGTTTTGTGTAGAGCCCTAAACCCTAAACCCTAAACCCTGGAGGTTTAGTGGTTCAAGGCCTGGAGCAGTTGAGATTCGTACTGTTGAACTAGCAAACATTACACTTGGAAGCTCTAAACCTTAACTTGGTTTAGGGTTTAGGGCATGTTATGGACTTCAGTTGTTAACATGCGCTGGAAGCCTCTCGCCGCCTGCTTGTTGCATTTCCTCTCCATACTGCAGTTCAGCAGTCCTTATATCAAAGATCCTACTACCTCGGCACTCACCCTCGAAATGCCCACCTGCTATCAGGGTCTGCATCAGGGCTCCTCGAATGCTGCAACTCCTGTACCCGAATCTACCAGCGAATTTGTGATATCGTCCGGCGTCTTTTTCAGCCACACTAATCACACAACATATCCACCCAAACCGTGTGCAGGACACGCATCAAAACCCAACCGGACTCTTTTTACACTCGGACTTATGGAAACACATGTGTTTTTGTGCCACGAACCCCCTCAATTTCAGCCGCCACCCCAGCCACCAACCTAGCCCTCAATCCCTCCCTCGTCCATCCTCCTCCACCCCAACCCTAGCCCAGCCGCAGCCCCTTGCCCCAGCTAAACCCTTAACAATTTCTATAAACCCTGAACCCTAAACCCTAAGCTGACTCTTGAAGGAAGCGCTGGCGGTAAGAACCGAGAACTTCCAAAATCCCTTAATTAAGGAACATACCTTTAATTAGCTTAGGGATCCCATTGAATCGTAAACTACTTCAGGGATATTGGAAGATTTGAGTGTGGTTGGGGGTGCTAAACCCTGAGCCACTGTTTTGAGGAGGTGCCGAAGTCTTTCAATCCCGGAGACCCAGAACACTTCAGAACCCCAAACCATAAACTGGAAACCCTGATTGGAAGAGGAGGAGCGTGATGTTGGGAGGGTCGGCCAAGCTGTCAGCTGGCACAACGCCTGAATGAACGGCTTAATTGGGGGATTTGGGGTTTCGGGTTTGGGGTTAAGGGTGAACTGGAGGGCGTTGGGTCTCGGCTTCGGGGATGCCCTCACCCTTCAGCTCCGCAACTACTGCTTGCCAAATCACCAGCCCCCGCAATAACATTCCTCTGAAAATGTAACCTGCGAAGTTTTTATACACTTTACACCTTGCTCGGAACTGCAACACTCCGGACTTCACAGGTTACGGACTTTCAATCTCAGTGCCAGCCTTGCAGATGCCAGCACCTAGCTTGCAAGACTCGAGAAATCAGACACTCAAACTCGAGAACCCACACCCCTAAAACTCAAACCCCAAATCCCGAAAGGACTAAGCTAGAAAACTCCAACACTCGAATTCGTCGCCTCCCAAAGCAAAAAAACACTGCAACGCCCGCATAAAACCGGTCTTACCACGAAAATGCTTCTGAATCCCGTATTAACCTATAATAAAGCCTTGATAAAACTGTACATAGCCGTTTGAAGCTCTGCAAAGCTCACAGCTGCAAAGCACCTCCCTCAGCAGCCCGCACTGCGGCGTCCAGGCGCGTCCGCGGGGCCAGCCCTAAACACCTTCAGAACTTCAGGAAGTTACATCGAGGTGATGGAGGAACTCGGGCTTTGGAGCTATGGTGGAGGGTTTGGTCGAGACTCACGGACGGGAAAGAGTTTAGGGTTAAGGGTTCAGGGCTTACGCAGCGGTAGAAGGATTGGTAGTGGTTGTCGTACTGGCAGTGGCAGTAGAAGTTGTAGACGAATCCGCCCCCAGCCCTAAATCCTACACAAGGTTTGTTTCCACAGCCGATACTGGCCATGATGCTTTTGCTCCTGCAGAGCTGCTGAGCTAATACCGTCTGGGCATTATCACCACAACATGTGTGGTCATGACATGAAGTGGTGGTTTCAATCATGATGGTTTGGCACTCAAGCTTTAAAAGATTTGGCTCATGGGAAGGTACACATAGTACACATGTCCTAAGGTCTTCATCTCATAGCAGCTTACATGTCTCAGAGTGGCACGCATGCACAAAATTCCGCAGAGTCCTCAGCCATGTGCGGGACTGGCCTTCGCGGGCCATCGCCTTCCGAGGTTCGGAAGAGCGACAAGGGCCGACTGCATTTAGGAAGACTCTTGCATCTGTAAAGCCAATGTAATCCTTCCTAGCTGATATACTCTACACCCTAAACCGTCTCTTGTACCCCACCCCCCCTCCACACGCACACATAGGTGGGCCGTTTAACCCTTTGAAACATTATTAGGCGATCTTCTTGCAGAAAGGACAGGTTCAGAATATCTATCTAGCCTCCCTAGAAGCTAATTGGGGGTTAGTGACTAACTATCCAGGCATGGTTCTCCACCCCAGCCAAGGTGAGGCCACCATCCGACAAGTGAGCAAGTCTCATCCCCCATAGGGTTTCGTCTAGGGCTTAACGCGGAGCATTTAGGGTTGACTGGTCAGCGCTAGAGGATTAGGGTTTATGGCTAAGGGACCCGGGATCTCAGGGTCTCCAGTTTGGAGGTTTAGGGTTTACTAAACCCAATCCTTTCCGCCAAACACGCCCGAACACGGAGAACAGCTGCAAAAGCCCAAAAACCCGAAACCATCAACAACACAAAACTACCCAAACTCCCGGGTTCACTTGAGGTTGTTTTGAATGTTACTCTTAGGCTTGCCTTAGACATGCATGAAAGGCAAGGAACCGAAGCTGGAACCGCGAACCTCGAAACCGAACCGCAGGAACCGCCGGAGAAACCAAACCGCATGAACCCGAACCGCTGTTTCAAAACGAGCCGAACCGAACCGTTACATTCATGTTTAGAGGCTTCGCCAGCCCCAATGCCAAAGATCCCGGGCCTGGTGCTGAGAAGATTGGTAGGAAGGGCGCCTCCGGCTATGTTTAGGGGTTTAGGGGTTTAGGTTTCACTGCTTCCTGTCCTTTGCGATGTAGCTCCTTCTTTCCTTTTCCCTTGCCTCTTTCCCTTTACGGGCTTCTATTTTAGGGTTTGAGGGGACGTCTTTTCGTGTAGTAGCAGGCGAATTGGTGTCGTCTTACTGGGTTTTAAGGGCTTGCTGCTTCTCGGAATGCAAGGCATAATGTGGGGGCCTTCAGAACTAGAATAGGGTTTTGGGGGTATTCTACAACAATTACAATAAGGCACCCCCCAAAATAGTATTGGTTATTACTCAGGCCATTATATTAGGTTCAAGGAGCTTGACGGCTCTTGGGGCAGGTCTAGCGTTGAGGGGGTTTGAGGTCAAGTTTCGGAGCTCTGCTTTCGGGTACCCGGGTCATTTTTAGGGCTCCGAGGTGTGTTTCAGCACTCACTCTCGGACTTGCCTAGGCGAGGTGTGTGTTTAGGGTTTAGGGGTTTAGGCATAGGGTTTAGGGAGTACAGAATCACGAGAGATGATTGTCTTTACATGTAATCCGGGGTTTAGGACCTAGGATTCACGGTTGTAAGTCCCTTGTTGCGTTCGATGTGTGAGGAGGGTGTGCTCGCTGAGGCTTTGCGATTCCTTTGAACTCCAGTACCCTTGGCATTAACGAACCCTAAACCCCTAAACCCTACCTTCTGGAAGGGCCACTATGCAAAAATCTCCGCTCCGCTATAAGGGGGTTTCCGAAAATAGGGGACCCTGATATAGTACCCTAAGTAGTAGGATCCTTATTATAAGGACCCCCAAATAAGGTACCCTAATTTTCGGAAACTCCCATAATGTTATGAGCCCCAAACCCGAAACCCTGGGTCCAGGCCCCAGAGCCACATACACCCTAAGCAGTAATCTCGGTCAGCAGGTCCGGCACATCTGAAGGAGGGTCGGGGCTCCCAACCATAGCTACTGGTGATGATATAAATCCTGCATTACCTGAAGCACCCTGAACTATGGGAATTATTGCATGTGCCTCATTATGGGTAATGCAGGATTTATTTCATCAACCGTAGTTTTGAGTCGATCTGAGGGTCTGGGAGGAGGAGGAGAAGGAGGAGCCTTAACTCTGTCTGCCCAAAGGGCCGCAATGTTTAGAAGTGGGGCATAGTCCAATAATATGTGAAGGCCAGTCGGGCGTCTTGTTGCCGACCTCTATAACATATACATTATCCAAGCTTGGTGTCCCAAATCCCCAAACCCGAAGCTCTAAGCTCGGACTTTCAACATCTTGCAGGTCTGAATGATCCTTGGCCCCAAACCGTAACACTCTAAAGCCACCAGAGCCTAAACCCGTAAAACAAACACCCGTCAAACCCTATGTTTAAGGCTCGGGGCCTAAAGCCTTTCGTGCCCTTGTGCTTCAAGTCAGAACTCTAAGCCCAAAGCGCCATCACGGCCTGATCCGTGCCAAATCCAAATTTGATCTGCGCGGTTGCTCTATCAAAGAACTGGTAGACTGACCGTTCGTGGCAAGTGCAGGAAATGGCCCTTTAAGAAGACACGTCTCATGGCAAGGACAGGCAGGCGCCTGCGTCTCGCGGAGCGCCTCGACTACCTGTTCAGAGAATCTAGGCGAGCGCGTAGGTCATCTAATTTCATCAATCATCTCCCCTCCTGATCCTCCTCCTCCTCCTCCATCAACATCACCATCGTCATCATCACCATCATAATCGTCGTCGTCATGGCGATCTCTTCTTCATCATTAGCAGCATCATGCTCTTGATCCTCGGGCCACCACAGTCTAGTCAACCTCAGTGTCCCATCACCAGCAACATGACATGCTGTTTGAGATCATAAGATCAGCATCACCATTGCTTGACAGCTTATGTCCAGCTTCGCATGGACAGTCCTCGTCTTCCGACGTCCGTGGAACACAGTTTCCATGCTCTGCGCAGCCCCTTCGACACAATGACAGTCAACACAAAGACTCCACAAACAATCCCAATCCCCAAATCTTCATGACCTCAAAAGACACCACACTTCTTCGCGTGTTTCTGTTTGGGAAACGTATGCGAAGCCATGCAAGTCGGTAAGAGATAGTCGGTAAGGGATGCCCAGCATGCTCCTCTCAGTAGCCTTATGTAGGATCCTTCGGAAACCTCACAGCCTGCAACTCTAAAACCCCAACTAAATGAACATCTTATGAACCTTTATAGAAATCATCATAAATCCCAAGATCCTTCGAACCTGCGCGGACGTCGGCCGCGCGGGAAGGCGAGACTGCACTGGGAGGTCGTCGACGAGCTGCCGAGCTGCCAAACGTCGGACCTTTGAAGGATCCTTAAGGGATCCTTCTTTACGAGTTTCTTAAAGGCTTCCTTAAGGGTTCCGGTAGGGACCTAAACCCTAAACCGTAGGTGGGGAGTTCAACATGAAGTGGTTTCTGCATCCTGAGGGTTTTATAATGGTTTACGGTTGCCAGGGATTTCTTTTAAAGATTTAGACGGGCTTTGTGGGGGTAGGGTTCTTTTACAGCATGCCGAAAAGGGCTTTGTAAGGGTTAAGGGGGTATTGTAAGTATGGGGTTTGAGCAAGGTAACTGTCGATATATCATACTTGATTCTACTTGTAACCAAGTTTCCGTTACATATAACCCTACTTAGGAACTAGTTACTAAATGCCCTGATCAGTTAAGAAGCAAGTTGAGTTTACGGTTTAAGGCTTCGGGGTTTAACCCTATACCCTAAAGCCTGAAAACCCTAAATACAAGCCTTAAGCCCCCAAATCCCAAAGCCGTCTTCCGCACACCACAAAACGCCTATCCCCAACATCACCAAAGCCCTAATCTTAAAACCCCAAAACTCTCCAAACCCACAGGTTCCCATAACTCCTCATCCCGACAGAGGGTACTTGTTCATAAAATCGACGGTGGGTTTGCACAATCAGAATCCAGTGTTTGCGGGTTTCGAGTTTACGGGTTCTTTCCTAACGCGGATTTAGGATGTTGGGTGGTTGTGCAGTTCTCAAGGGTTCTAGAAATCCTAAACCCTAAACCTCATCACGGTAAAGCTCAAGGCTTTTGTGTATCGATCTCTCACTACAAGAAGGAACGGCTCCGGTTTAACTAATGTCGCCGGGAAAGTGACTGGAGTCTGCGGATTCAGTGTCCTGAGGCTTTGAGCTTAACTTTGACGGTGAGTTCCAAGGCGAGAGGCCTATGCAAAGGTGGAGGCTCGACGCCTCGGAGAATAATGTTCGTGCTCCCTCAAACGATAAGCCTTAAAGCCCTAAACCCTACAATCTGTGGAAAGTGACCCCAAGTGTGAAAAGTTCAGGACCTCTGGGCTTTAAAGGTGTCGGGTGGACTCCTAGGGAGCGGAATGGGTGATTACTCTTCTTCTATCTATCAACAGGACATAGCTCAAAGCCTCACGACCTGAGACCCTAGCGTCTAGAGCGCGGCTTAGGGTATAGGATTTGGGGCTTATAGACTTAGACTGCCCAAACCATGTCCCCGAAGCCTATTTCGTCCTCGACTTGATAAGACATGTTGGGGGTTTCCGAAAATAGGGGACCCTAAGATAGTACCCTAAATAATAGGATCCTGATTATAAGGAACCCCCAAATAAGGTACCCCGTACCCCTTATTTTCGGAGACTCCCATGTGGGTGTTTAGAGGCTTGGGGTCTCCCTGGGGCCGTGGCTCAGACTGAAGTGCATGTGGGAGTTTCCGAAAATAAAGGATACCTTATTTGGGGGTCCTTATAATAGGGATCCTACTATTTAGGGTGCTATATTAGGGCCCCCTATTTTCGGAGACCACCATGTGTATCCTCAGTTTAGGTCTGCAGGGTTCAAGGGTGTAGGTGTTTAGGGGCTTGAGGTTTAGGGTTTTAGGGTTTATGGGTTGCCGTGAAACCTTGCTAGAGTTTGGGCACACCCGTGGCCTTAACCCTAACATAGAGGTCGGGATAATCAGTCATGTATCCTTCTTGTTTACATAAGTTCATCATAGTGTACTATGCCCGAGCCCTGCGAAAACGATTCCCCCCTTTCTCACACCAAGACACTGGCTTACAGGGCTCTGCAGATAGGTAATGCGCTTTCTTCCGCAAGATCTGCGCCTTGCCGGTGTCTCAGGTGTGGGGCTTTCAGGGTTTAGGGCGTGTGGTTGAGGGTTTAGGGTTTAGCTTGGGGCGTATGGTTGTTCCAGGTTTATTGTTGAGGGCAGCTTAGGGTTTTGGGGTTGATGGTTTAGCCTGAGTTCGGCTTAGCTTTAGGAAGGCGTAGGCCTGCCTTTCTCAGTTTGCCCTCTGCAAAAAACTCAGGGTGGTCATATGGGGGTTTCCGAAAATAGGGGACCCTAATATAGTACCCCAAATAATAGGATCCTTATTGTAAGGACCCCAAAATAAGGTACCCCATTTTCGGAAACTCCCATATACCCTTCATCCCAAACCCTAAAACCCTAAGCCTTTCTTGTTTTTTACATCTGGACTTGATGAATGCTCTGAATCCAAAACCCTAACTCCTCAATCCGACAAGCTCGAACCCTGACCCCAATGGCCCTAAAGATTGTACTGTAGGGGCTTGAGCAGGGCCCGGAGTAGAAACCGTGGCAGTCGTCTGAAGTGGGACCCTACTTGGGGTGCTCGCAGACAGGTCTCTTGCTTAAGGGTTTTAGGGTCGGTGGGCTTTCTGTATTTGGGGTTTTTGGGTAAGGGGCTTTAGGGCTTTAGGGTTGGCTTCCCTGCTCAAGGTTGACCGCGTGGGTTTAGCACGACTCTTAGCCCCAAAAGGTTCATTACCTACAGGGCCACTCAAGCCTTCTTGACAATTCCGGGCCTACAGCTCAGTGGTCGTAGGATGCAGGGTTTCAACTTCAATGGTACAAAGAATGGCTCGAAGGGCTGCGCAAAGCCTCGTCGAATGCGATGGGAGACCCGATGATCTTATGGACGAACAAGGACACCGTCACCTCGGTTTGGGCAGCAGTCTGAAAAACCGGCATTGTACTGAACCTAGCAAATCAAGATACGAGTTGAAACCTAATTGTGTGTGTGTGTGATGAACGGGCAAGGGTTCCTACTACACGATACCTAGTTCAGGGATTTTGCAATTTTCGGCTGCATTTCCAATCGATTTCGTATACTTGCAGGGTCAAAAAAGGCATCGGTGACCGTGGACATGGACGCAGCGGTAGTCTGCAAATGTCTCCGAAACCGGAGTAAGTGCAGCATGCGTGCTGCCAGCATCAGCACCGGCACCAGTTCAATATTGTTGGATGCCTGGCCAAGAGAGGGGCGTGCACCTAATCACTGTCGAAACCTAAGCCTTAAACTGCCCCTAGACATTCCCAGCCCTCAACCACCAGATCCCAAACTGCAGAATCGAAAGAGCGAGTGAGAGTGTGAGGCAGACTTCCAGTGAGCGAGATAGAGAGAGAGGGAGCAAGGGAGAAACAGAGGCAAACCTTTTTTGTTTGCATGGGGGGCTGCTAGCTTACGGATCCGCGTAGCACGGTTGGGAGTTTCACTAGACGTTGCACGGAACCGCGCGGAACAGTATTCCTAACTACCCAAGCGCAATAATATAATTTTTTTGGCGTTCAGCACCTCTGGTCCGCGGAGACAGCCCGAGCGCGCCAAAGGTCAAAATCTGGTGCTTCTCAGGCAATGTTCAAGCTCTTGCGAGTGTTGCGGCCTTCAAGAGAATACGTATGTGAGCTCGACCCTAGCAGCGATGGAAGCCGAGTTTCAGAGAATGGCATGGGCCACGAAAACATGTGATAGGCAACATGGTATTCATGACTAGGATAGCAGTTTATGTGCCAGACATGCAAGCAGCAATGGTTAAGATGGCAAAACAAAATCTTATAAGGAAGGACCCATTATGGGGGTAGGGGGGAGGGGGGTAGGGGGGAAGTAAGGACCTAATAAAGCCTATTTAAGGAAGTATAGTGCCCTACCCTTTTGCCCCCTTACCCTGCAGGCGTCCCTATGAAAATAGGGCAGAATTGCCAATAACAGTGGGACCAGAACTGCAGTGATCGGGGTCCTGGTTCTGTTCCCTGCGCATGACATGATACTCCTGAGGTCTGTCGTGAAATTTCAGAGCAGTCAAAGTCCAAAAAGCTTTCTGCTTTGTGGAGATGTAATCAGGGTTAAAGGTTTGCGTGGGTTACGGGCTTCTGTTCAGGGAGCAGCCTTGCCGAACTCTAAGACACACATAACTACCCAAACGTTCAGGTTGCTTGCATGCGCCTGGCAGATGAACACCACCACAGCCAAGGTCATGTGTTTGAAGCCTGAAAGCATCGACGGTGAATGTCAGAAAGCTGGAACATGGATTGAAGATGATTAGTGCTCGGGTTCCCTGTTGCTCTACCTTGTCCTGAACCCGAAGCCACAAGGGCATGAGAATTTAGGGTATAGGGTTTCATAGGCAGGAAACCGAACAATGTGGATCTTCTGGCCTTCTGGGTAGTAGCGAGGCCTTGCGGGCTCTATTGCAGCATAACTACAACGATATAGGGACTGGAAGGAAACTCTAGCACAAAGTCTTCCAACCCGTATCGTAAGCTGCCAGGGTTTGTGTTCCGTCGGATCTCAAAGTCCCTGGTTTAGCGCATGTGGCTCAGGAGTTTAGGCTTCGCTCGAGCTCGAGTGTGTAGGGCCTGGGGCTTCGGAAGCTTAGGGTTGGTTTTCGTGGGACTTGCAGGATTTAGGGGGGCCTTTTGTAGGGTCTTTTTGGTTTAGGTCTTTGGTTCGAGGGTGTACGGGATTTGCGGGTTTTGTGGGGCTTGTCGGGTTTATAGGGCTGCGGACGGTGTTGGTTCGACTGATAGCTTGACATTCTGACACAGGATCCCTAGATGCGAGTTTCACAGAATATCAAAAGACCGGAAACATCAACTAGTGGGACGTGTACTAACATCGATATGATAAAGCTGCTGCTAAGAACCTCCCACATTCCTTGCAGCCGTGCAGCTGCAGAGCATTGCTGCAGCACCTTCACAGGAGAATGCTATGCCAGTGACCGGAGGCATGGGAAGCTCCGGAAAAGTTAGTGTCTAGTCTTTGTCTCGGATCTTCTTTAAGTGCCTTATGACGGCGTTGCAGATTGTAGCGTGCAGGGTTCAGGGGTGTTGCAGGGCACGGCTTTTGAAAGTGTGAAGACCTACGAACGGGAGAAAGGTCGGTGGGTAGTTGCACAGACAGGGTGTAAGCCCTGAAACTGTTGTAACATGTTACACGCCACCATACCGATTATCACGAGACTGCCTAACACTGCCCACGCCCCGAACAAAGAAATGAAGACAACCCATCCCAATACCTCTTGCCTTTGGGACGGTAGCAAAGGTTTGTGTAAGGGCGTTGTAAGTGCTACAGTGCTTTGATATTTTTTGTGCATACAGTTTCGCTTCTCGGGCATACAGAGGTTTCAGTTCGGGATCCATGGTAGGTGTTCTGAACAGTGGTCTAGCAACCCATGCTATGTTTACAAGAATACAAGAACGATCCGGTTGGGGGTGCGTGTAATGGTGTGGTTACAGCAACGATTCGTGTACCTTCAACTACGAAAGCACTAAAGTCCAGCTGAAACACTAACGAACGAAAACATGCACGGAAGTCAGCTGACGGCAACGTCGTGCCGTAAGCCCAAACCTTAAAACCAGGAACCTGTGCACCCAAAAGCACCAAACTGGGCTTCGGGCGTAGGGTTTTGGGTTTAGACTTAGGGTAAATACAACCAGCTAAACCTGAAAACCCAGAGACTTCCAACCCCAGAGCCCCATGTTGAATCCGCCAGAGCTTCAAAACTCGAGCCTCTTCAAGCCCACCCCGAAATCTGAAGCCTTCCATCAAAAGCCGGAAGCCCTAAAGACCAAAGCCCAAAAGCCCGAAATACTAAGACCTGAACCCTTAGTCCAAAACGGCTAAACCCGAAGGTCCTAAGGCCCAACACCCCGAGCCATCCTTATGCGACCTTTCGAGCCTTGGGCTCAAGGCTCCCGAGGCTCCAGTGTTGAAAGCTAACTTTCGGTTTAGGGTTTAGGGTTTAGGGTTTAGGATTTAGGGTATCTGTGAACCTGAAGAGGCCCGACATTACCAAACTCTACTTTTGCAGATGGTGGGCATCATGAGATTTTGGGCTTAGTTTGCGGTTGGTATCAGGTTCATGAAGCACCCTAACACCCACAAACACCCTTCAACAATCTTCACTGCTTCAGAAACATCAAGCCGTCGTGGCCTACCATCGCATAGATCCCGGCAGAGGTGAACGATGCTTCCGGCAGTAGTAATGCCTCAGTCTCCAGGGTCCAGATTGTAGGCTTGTTTTTCTTTTGGTGGTTTAGGGTTTTCTATCTTAAAGTGCAAGGGACTGTCGCTTGCGTGTAGGGGGGTAGGGTTTAGGGCTTTTTACGGGTTGAGGGTCCAGGATTCAGTGTTCATGGTCTATATTCTGCCGGAAGGCGTCAAGGCTTGACATGGCTATGAATATAGATATAACTAACCATAGTTGACCTACTTACAACCCTACTGACCAAGTCTCCTAACCCCTCAAGTGCCTGATCCATCAAGTAGTAAGTAGGGAGTAGGGTCGGTTTAGGGTAAAGGTCAATGGAATTCTGGGGCTTCCGAACGGCTTTGTATGCGGGCACCTTGCTGACATGTCAATTTGCATCAGTTTACTCCTTTTGTCACCAGGACCCCTTGGAAAAAATCTGACCTTTACTAGCTGCTCTTTGTACCAGGGTGCTGGGTTGGCGTTAAGCAGCCTTGGAGGGGGTTTGAAGCCCAGTCCAGCCCAGAGTTCGACCCGAAGTCTGCGGAATTGCCGGGAACGCTGTGAGGTTTAGGAACTTCGCAGTACAAGCAGTGTAGGAGCGAGATGTGCACCCTAAGCAATGAACTCCCTAACAATCACATGGCCCTTCGTGTCCGAGGAGCTTATGTTGCGCTCTGTTGCCCTGAAGATGGGTTTCTGACACTCACACTCGGACAAGCCTGGATGGGTTTAGGGCTTAGGATTTAGGGGTCTGATGGTTACGCGTCATGGTTTGAGATGAAAACTAAGACTCCACCCGTGGAGACGCACACATTTCACAACAGAGCACTATACTACTGCTTCGATGTCGGAGTTTTGCGGTGTAGGGCTAAGGCATTTACGAGTTCATGGAGACTGACGCGCTGCTAAGTTTCTGTCCAGGCACCCACAGTTTAGGGATGTGTATCCAGCCCATGATGTCATACGTACAGCCATACTTCTACCAGTCTTCTCGAAAAGCTAAGCCCAAGTGGGCTCTTGATTCAAAAAGAGGACAGTCGTTGGCCCCTGCTTTAGGTTCCGTCGAGATTCCTGGCAGTGCCCGAAGAGTCTGCCTGTCAGTCCTCCGATCAACCTCAGGAACATGAGCCCACAATGTCTAGGGCTTTGAGGTCTAGAGGTGTAAGGTATGGGAGCCTGAGCAAGCAGAATGGGGCTTCTTTTGGGGGGTTTTGGGGGCACAAGAATGTGCTTGGTGATCTTCTTGCTGTAAGGAAGTTTTCTACTGCCTCCCTAAAACCTAAACCCTAAACCCTAAAACCTAAACCCTAAACCCTAAAACCTAAACCCTAAACCCTAAAACCTAAATCCTAAACCCTGAAACCTAAACCCTAAACCCTAAAACCTAAACCCTAAACCCTAAAACCTAAATCCTAAACCCTGATGGCTTAAAACTTGTTCCTAATTTCTAGAAATCTTGGGCAAAAGGCCCTCCGCCGCGCCCGACCCTGCAGCTGGTTTGGGCCGCTTTGAGGTCAGGTTTCAGGGTTGAGGGTTGAGGGTTTAAGGTTTAGGGTTTTCAGGGTTTGTTAAGGTTTGGGGCTTGGAGTTTGGGCTTGCGGCTTCGGAGACGTGCATGACATCAGTCGGCAGTCGACATGTTGAGGGCTTCACAAAGGGGCCTTAATGCTCGGCATGGGTCTTCGAGGTATGGTGTGTAGTCAGAGCCAGTGTTATGGTCAGCACATGTTAGGCAGCGAAGAAAGCACTAACAGGACTCCACAAAGATCGCTGCCATTAAAATTTAAATTAAGACATTGCGAGGGTAGGGGGATAAGCAGACAACCCAATGAGGGTTGATCAGTCGACATGCAAAGGAGCAATCCGAAGCTGTCCCAGCCAGAGGTTCAGCGAAATGTTTGCGTCGGACGTGTGCGAAACTCGCGACAAAGGCTTGTTTGGGCCCACAGTTAGCGGTGACCGGGGTCCTCACGAGCTTGTACTCGTGCCTGGGTGTGAGGTGCCGACTATACGATGTCCTTCCCTCGAAATTCACTGTAAATCCTTAAGCATCTTAAACGAGAACGTTGTCCACAAATCTTGAGCTCGAAGGTCTGCGATTATGGAATGAAGGTTCCAGGGTGTATGTTCTCTTTGGAGGTTTTATCGCCTGAACCCTGACATTAAGATTAAGGGGTTGGGGTTCAATCTTTTGCCTAAAGAGTTTGATTAGGGTTCAAGGTTGAGGGTTCAAGGTCTAGTGTTCGGGGTCTACGGGTTTTGAGCCTTCTGCCCAGGCGCATAGTACCGGTGAAGTTGCCAGATGGCACCGGCAGCCCAGCGAAACCGATGTTCAGGGTGGTGTACGCCAAGAGCCTCCATGCGTTTCCTCTAGACCTGTATTCCCACTAGTAGATAAGCAACAATAGTTAGATAGATCCCTTTAAAGGAAACCATAACCTAACACAGCAATGAAAAGCTAAAAACAGCACCCAAAGAGTCGTAAAGAGACGGCTCCGGAAAGACAAAATGAAGTTTGGACTCAGTTTTAGCGTTGACGAGGCTTCAAAGAAAGCTGTTTGTGGGCTGTCTGCCCATGTCGTGCGGAAGCACCGCAGTGCAAGCATGCTTAGCCAATGACAAACTGATCCTAGCTAAAACACCTAAACCCTAAAGTTCTAAAGCCTAATCTCTACACCTGCCCACCGCCGAAACCCCAAAGCTCTAAAACTCGAAACCCTCTACCTCCTATTTCCTGTCACATAAAATGAAGACCTCGACCGTTCCTCAGGGTTTATAGGGTTTAGGGTTCGGGGTTTGGTTTTGCGATATTCGGGATTTACGCTGCCATGTCTAACAAAGCTTGCTGCATTGGCGTACATGGGCATCTGGCCGGCAGAAGTGCAGCAAAGCAGCGCGACGAAACCCCCCAGGATGCCTGCAAAACACGCCATTCGAAACACTCCTTTCTTATCTTACGGGTTACAAGTTAAGCTTGAGGTTTTATGGCTTAGAACTTACGCTTAAGGGAAGCAGCTCAGCTACTTGAGGGCAGCCGACAGGTTTGAGGGCTTTAAGCTTCAAAAGCAGCAGGACTGATCTGCCAGCGAGGTGCCGAAAGCCCCATGGTTCCTCGGCTTCTACGCCGGGAAGCTACCACGAACGAAGCCTAAACCCCCAAACCTCGAGCGCTGAGGTAGGGGCCGTCCCTAAAACTCAACCACCCAAATCACCAGGTTCACCCCAAAGCGTAAGCCGTAAGCCTTTGTACTTGGATTCTCTAGGGCTAAGATGGGCAACTGCTAAAACCTTCAACCCTAAACTCTAACCCTTGAATTCATGGGCCAACTTTTGAGAGTTTTGTCTGTACAGCCGCGCGAATCAACCTGCTTGCTGCGTTTCCTCGAAATGGTTAGCCTTTCAGGTCTTGCATGTAAAATAGAGACCTCCACAATTAGAGTATCGACATTCTAATATACAAGACTTTTGGGGATGTGAGCACAAAACACTCCACCCCATACTTGCCGAAAAGGTTAAAGGGGCTATTATCTATTGAGCTACCAAATAAAGCCTCTGAGATTGGGGGCATGGCAAAACCAGAAAAGCACTCCCAATACTTGCTGCACAGCACACCACAGAAGCGATGTTTCGGGAAAATATAGTGCTCCTTAGTCCTTAACATAGACGTTTAGAAGGATACTTGTGGTCAGAACTGCCCCCCCAACAAGCCCCACGTCGGAGCCTTTAGGCTCCAGGTGGGCTGTTGCCGCCACGTCACCGTCGATTGAAAAGTCGCTTGACTGCGCCTTCTGCAGTCGTCAGCCTCAAGGTAATAGGCAGACCGTTTCTTCCACGTTTCTGTTCAAGGTCTCGGGTCTGAGGTTTAGGGTCTCAAGGTCTAGAGGTCGAGGGTTTTAGGGTCTTTAAGGCTTAAGTCATTGCGGTTTATAGGATAGGGTGCCTTTTCGAGGAAATACGTATAAGGATTTCTACCAAGAACCGAAAAGATGTATGCCTTGTAAGCTTAGGCAAACCCGAAACTCGAATGGTGCGAAATAAACTCTAAACCCTGTGCAAACTCTTACAAAGCGCCTGCAACACCGATAGAACGCTTATCAAAGCCATACCAAACCCGGATCAGCAGCTCCAAGTCCAAAGCCCTATAAACCCAAAACCCTAAATCCTAAACCCCAACTCCTATACCCCTAGACCCTACAAAGCTGCTAAACTCCCCCGGCCAAAAGGCAGAAGGGAGGCTGTCGGATTGTATTCTCCTTCAGGACACTGGTACTGAACGTAACCTCAGACAGGGTTTCGGGTTTAGGGTTCAATTTTTGGGTTAGGTTTAGGGTGCATGATTTAGGGTCAAGCTCTTAGGGTCTGGAGTCTTCTCCTTCGGGACAGTAGCGCTGAATGCAACTTCAGACAAGTTCCTTCTAGGTTCCCCTGAAGGGCTTTATGGGGTTTCTATACGGGTCGTATAGTACAGAGAGGGTCTTGGGTCTTCAGGCATTTAGGGCTTCAGTGCAATTTGGTGTTTCTAAATTTAAAGCTCAAACCCCACGGGCCCAGGTTCCTCGTGCTGGCGACCGGGAGCCCTGAGGCCTAAGACCTAAACCCTGCACCCGAAACCGTTCCAAGGGCCTTAGTGGTTTGGGGGTGGATTTACGAAAGTTCCCCAACAGTATCCTGCTGTGGTGCGTTGCATGTTATTTTGCCCATCCTCCTGAATTGCGCCAGTCTTGCGACTTGTGGAAAGCATTTTGGGCCGTGCTCCGGAGAGTTCTTGAATCCCGCCAGTACGTGGGGGAAGCATTTGGGCCGTGATCCTGAATCCCGCCCAGTATTTGCGGGAGGGCAACGTAGCCAAATCCAGTAGTGCCCTGGTCTTTTGGGTGGTCCCGGGTGGTTTCTTTGCCTTGTCTTGATCGTCTCCGGTCTCCTGGTGATCTCCGTGTTGTCCTGGTTTGCTGTGGTCGTCGTGGTAGTTCTGGTCCCAATGGTCGTGGTCGTCATGGTCGTCGCGATGCTGTTTCACTTTGGGGATCCACGCTTAAAACTAAAATGTATAACTGTTTTATGACAGGCATATGTTTTTCAGATCCCTGTCTGAAACCCTTCTTAATCTCACCCGTTTAGCTCCTCCCTTGGCGTTCTTAGGGTGATGGGAAGCGTAAGGTGTTGACTGTGGTGTCTACAAATCCAATACTCCAAGAAGCGGCTGCTGATCAAACCTGAGGATGCTGAAGACTGCTAACGGCCACCCCCCCAACCCCAAATCACAGCCTGCCTACTCTCAATTTGAAACAGCTCAGGAACCGTCTGCCCTCGCCCCTCAGGATTCCCACATAGACATGAATCTCGAAGGGAACTCTTCAAGGAACTGAGTTCGGATGTCAGCTTCGGCAGAGCTTGGCAGCTGCCGAGGATGCTTGTCAGCGCGACAACCTAGGGTTTAGGGTGAGGGTTCATAAGTTCAGGAATGAGAGATAAAGCCAGGATGTAAAGCTCGGGTTTAGGGCGTTTCTGTTTTAATTCCAGCTTCCCACTTCATGCAGCGGGTGCATTCAGCCTCTAGTTCAGGGTGTCGAGCATAGGGCTCATAGAAGATGTCGAGTTTCGGGAAATTTAGGGTTCAGGGTCTTGCGGGGGGGTTGGGGTTCTGGGGCCTCAGGTTGGATTCAGTCATGTTTATGACTTCTGCTGCTGCTGTTCATAAAGGTTCCATTTCTGGCTCAACAGGCACTCGAAACATAACGCATATAGTAGACCTATAAGTTTCAGGTATGTTGTTCCCGGGATGTGTCGAGCTGGCGGCAGTCTCCACCACGCACATTGTAAATCTAAGGTTAGCCCGAAACAAACCCTGTACTAGCCACCCCCGTCATCGCGGTGCCCACACCAAACCTCCGAGCCCGAAACCCTTAATGTACACTTAAACCCAACCGCTTAAACCTCACACATCTCAAGGTAGAGGCTGCGGACCCGCAAGTCCAACAAAATGAAGACACTCAAAGCCCCGAACCTGAAACCCGTGGCCCACCAACACCCTGCCAGCTCGATTTTGTCCAATTTTCTTGGGGATTTAGGATTTGGGATGAGGATTTTAGATTGCGGTTGCAGGGTTTGTATAATGTTACAAGAAGCTGAAACTCGAAATGCAGCGAACCTCAGAATCATCCCTGTCTTCACTTTAGTGGTTTTTGGCGATGTCTGGGATCTTGCTTTAGGACCCTACCACTGAAAGCCTACATGAAGTAGGGACTATTCGTCTTCCCAAAATAACACCTCAAGTATGCACTCATCAATCGTCCGACGGAAGCCTATAGATACTCACTGAAACCCTAACATCAACTTACTTTATATGTCCCCTGTTATCTGCAAATCCAAGCCGGCTTGACGGGTTTCAGGCAAGGTTGAGCTTGAAAGGGCTTTGCGCTTCGGGCTTGGCGATCAATCGAGCTTTTTTCGGGGTGGAAAGTTAAAGGTTTAAGGACTCCGACCCTTGCCGCTACACCCCCTCCCACCCAAAATCTGCTAGGCCTGTGGTCAGAGGGCGGGACATGGCCTACCGCCACCAGCTTATGAAACGAACACTGCCGTGACCTTCCAGTTCGCGTATGCTCGGCTGTCCGTGTTTAGCTCCGGGCCGTTGAGTAGAGAGAGGAGAGACTGCAAGGAAGGAGCAAAGTACGAGAAGAAGGCGAAGAATTGAATGAGCGGGGAACTGTCAAGCCCAACGACAAGACTATTC
Organism: Symbiodinium sp. CCMP2456; assembly: GCA_905221635.1. NCBI lineage: Eukaryota > Dinophyceae > Suessiales > Symbiodiniaceae > Symbiodinium > Symbiodinium sp. CCMP2456. Next base: position 36,094 of record CAJNDV010008779.1, read on the forward strand.
CACGTGGACAGCTCGCACCCGCCACGCCCGGGAGAAGCACGAAAGAAAAAACAACAAATCGTGCTTTGCCAATCCTACAGGGCATGGAAAATCGAAGCCTCAAACCAATATCAATGCAGTGGCTTGCACTGGCTTCAGATCGGCAACCTCTTGGAGGGCCCATGGATCCAGGTGCCCGCTGGCATGTGGCAAGATCGTTTAGCATAGCAGTGCGGCGCAGGCATTTTCACCATGCGTACAAACCGCATCGCATTGTGGTGAACATCCTGCCCGGGCCCAAATCTCCCCCGCTGCCGATTTTTATCAAAGGGTCGCAATGCCTAAAAGGCAGTCCCATCTTTATGGGCTGCGCCCGTGGCGAGGAAGAAACGAGGTGCTGCCACCTGAGCGCTTTGTACGTGCCAGCTCTCACGACCACCTCACCCGCCTTTATCGCAACAGGAATCTCGCCGGGGCCCGAGGTCTACCCCATCTTCGGGTTCCCACCATGTAAGACAATGTAAGCCGGCGGACACAAACATGCAGCGCACAGCACTCCAGGTCAGGAAGGCTTCTCATGTGCGATGACCTACAGCCCGGAAATGGAAGCTTTCCCGCAACATGAGCCTTTGAGCTGAGAAGGGACCCTATACATTCTTTTTCTGTAGGGCCCGTATACATTCTATATTACGTTAACAATAAGAACCTCAAACAAAATTTGCTATAGTGGGTTCAAGTATCCCTTTTTTTTGTCGGATTGAGGCCGGCGTGACGAACAATTTGGGGGACCCATGCTGCATTACACAAAGCCGACACTAAGCCACTTAACATCTTTACCGTGAACCCTAATTATCCCTAAACGAAAACAAGCCCTACGAACTGGGGTGTGGGCCCAATGACAGCAAAATAATGGCCAGCCACACACGGCTGACTTTAACGAAGGAAGCAGCTAAAGAACTGACAACGAAAATCACCGCAAAGTAGCCAGCGACAGAACTCGTTAACACTTATCGCACCAGTATCACAACGGATCCAACAGTCATAGTAAGAAATTGGCCCGAAAATACAAGCCACTCTCGTTCCCAGCCACCAACTTATGAAACGAACACTGCCATGAACTAGCAATTCGCGTGTGCTCGGTTGTCCGTGTTTAGCCCCGGGCCACCACCAACTAATGAAACGAACACTGCCATGACCTTGCAATTCGCGTGTGCTCGGTTGTCCGTGTTTAGCCCCGGGCCATTGAGTAGAGAGAGGAGAGACTGCAAGGAAGGAACAAAGTACGAGAAGAAGGCGAAGAATTGAATGAGCGGGGAACTGTCAAGCCCAACGACAAGACTATTCCGTGTAGACAGCTCGCACCCACGACAACCGGGAGCAGCACGAAAGAAAAAACAACAAATCGTGCTTTGCCAATCCTACAGGGCGCGGGAAAATCCTAGCCTCAAACCAATCTTAATCTTCAGATCGGCAACCTCTTGGAAGGCTGACAGTGCAAATCCTGCCCGGGCCCAAAACTCCGCTGCCGATTTTATAAAAGGGGCGCAAAGCCCAAAAGGCAGTCCCATTTGTATGGGCCGCCTCTATGGAGAGTAAAAAACGAGGTGCCGCCACCTTGGCGCTCGAGGCAGCTCCATCAGGGGCATGCTTGTATGTGCAACCTCTCACGACCACCTCACCCGCCTTCATCGAAACAGGACTCTCGCCGGGCCCGAGGGGGCATAACACAGACGGAAAGGTGCAGAACTGGCAAGGAGCATCTCACAGGATCAGCTGCTACTGCAGAACTGCGGCAGAAAAACGGCACGCGCGCAGGTCTATACACTTGGACATCAGAATGGAGACGGGGGAAACATGACATCCGAAAAACAGAAGACAAACACCTACAAGGAACATGCATACACCAGGTCGGTTTAAGGGCTTCTCGAAGTGACCGGAGCATATTGGAGGGCCTGCCCCGAATCGACGGAGATGGGCCTCTGCGTTCAACCGTCGACCCTAAACCTTTTCGCATGAACCTTTAACTGCTGCGACCAGCAATCCTAGGTTCAACGAGCCCCAAAGTTGCATGGCGGGGTATGCCGTGCTACGCATGATTACGCGTGCCGAAACCGGACATGACGGAAAGAACCCCTTGGAAGAGCATAGAACAGCCCTCACGTCTGCAAGACTTTTAGTTTTTGACAGTGCTCTGGGCTGAGGCCCATAAATTCTGAAATGCAGCCAGCCCTATTCCTCAGATTTTCTGGCCCGAATGTCTGAATTTCAAACTTAAGATTCCGGACCTGCAAAAGCTCGGGCTCCTGCCTTCGAGGCGGAGGAAAGAAAATGAGTGATGAAGCTTATTTTTTGGCTGAAGCAGAACGGGGTGGCAGGTTGGTGTTTGTTGCGGCCTATGGCTTTTTGCAGTCTATGGCCATGAACCTCCTTCATGCACCGCCCCGCACCACCCCGCCCTCCCTGTCCCGCTCCCCTTTACCACCCCATACCGCTCCGTGCCGCCCCGTACCTCCAGAGGGGCGGGCAACAGCTCTGGGCAGGGTCGGCCTTAGTTTGTGATAAATAGAATGGTGTGCTAATTGCCCACTTCGAGAACGATTTCGGAGCCTTCCATCTGCTAATATATTAGAATGATGTTTGCAGCGCCAGGGTGGACTGCGGCCCACACGGCTGTCCGAATCATCGAATGCTTCCAGACATGAAGTTTGTACGGGGCGATACGGGGCGGGGCAGGCGACGTTCAGCCGGTAAGGGGCGGTGGCTCTGACTTCGTGCCCGAGCTGTGGCGCGGTGCGAGGCAGTGCGCGGCGGTTGTTAACGGGGCGGCAGGCGGCACGGGCGTATACGGCGGGCACAGGATGCACGATGCGGGCAGGCGCCCGAGGTTTTGGCTCTGGGTGGTTCTAACTTGCCGTCCGCGGGTGTAATCACCACAACGCAATGAAGTAAAGACAGTGCTGGCTGATCGTTGGAGCTCTGGCTCTGACACTTGTCACTTGCCAACTGCTCCGGTCCGGCCTCCTCTTCAGCCTTGAGCCTTGGGAGCATGCTCGGAGGAGTTTTGAGTTCATGTCGTCGGACCTCGGTCAAAGTTCAGGGCTTATGGCTTGGGGTTGACATGCTAGGTGTAGGACAGTGTAGGACTTGGGGTTGTCGGCAAGCTTGAGTCATCATTGGAAGTGACAGTTTGCTGTCAATGCAGTCATCGCAATGCGCCACAGGTGGCCGGCGACGTCATATTGTTGGAACTTAACATTCCTGTGTTGTCCTGGTGCACTTTTGTTCGTCCTAATACGCGCAAGATCTGATATGCAAAAGCACAGTTTTAGGACAAGCTTTGCGGGGTTAAAGTGCAATACACCGCAGTTGCATGGTAGTGGCATGCGTCAACACCCTAAGGCTCGCATAAGCCATCCAATGGGGCCTGCCAGCTGCTCGAGGAAGGCCATCTTGGACATTAGCAATGTCTCATAAGAGAGCGCCGCGAAAAACTCCTTCGCGACTTGCGGCTGGATGTCTACCTTGACGTGAGTGCCATCCTTGCTGGTGTACCGCGCAGACAACTGAACGCGCACCATCTGGGAGCCTTAAGTGTGCGTGGCAGCTTCACGGCACGAAGGCACAACCAGCTTCCCGCACCAGCAGGTTCTCAACGGTGCTGATGACGGCCCATCCGCAGGAAACCATGGCAGGCCGCGCACGCTGTGAAGAGCTCGGTTCAGAAGCCCGGGAAGAGCTTGAGCCAAGAGTGGGGGAAAATTCACCAAGAACTTAGAGCGCCTTGTTGTGGTAGGTTTAGACCGAAGAACCCCAGTCTCTAAACCCAAACCTTATATTCGTTTATCTCGACCGAAGAGCTGCGGCACAAAGAGCAGCATAGGCAACCGTCTCGGCCATTTTGGCCCAAGGCTGACAGTTTCCTTGAGCTCAGTCCGACGCACTGGACGCTTTGCCCGTAGCGTTGCACAATTTTCAGGCTTACAGCCTCTGGCCTTAGGATATCTGCAAAAGCATTAACTTGCCGGGTCGCCCCTGAAATTTGAGTTAAACCGTTGGGCTTCGGGCTTTAGTTCAGCTTTTTGTCTTGCGCCTTTTAAGGCTAGGATGTCAGGGTTTGGGCCTGCCGGTTTTGGATTTAGCAGGACTTAGAGGGGTTTAGGATAAGTGTAGGGTTGAGGGCAGGAAGTCAATCTCGAATGCTTCGCCTCCGGGTGTCGTTTGAAGGCCTTCTGAAGGTTTGCAGGTTTTAATGTGCCAGACCAGGAACCGAGTGCTGCATCTACATCTGCTGGGTTCGGGGGCAGTTCAGCTTTCATATCCCGGCTGACGCACTAAGGTCTCAAACACACGGAAAAACCCCAAGCTCGACAGGCGTGGGTTTAACATTCGATACATACATGCCCACAGCCTCGCGCCAAAACTCTGAAACACCAAAGCTCTGCATCCTTCACGAGCAGCTCAACGACTCATGCCTTGAAGGTGCTAGGGCTCCCAGTAGCCCCTTAACAACAGGGGTGCCCCTTGTGCGACCCAAAAATGACAAGGGCATGAGAGTAATCACTGTTGCCGCCCTAGTTACCAAAGTAAAGGATAAGGGTTTTCAAGTAGCACTTCCCAGCCTTCGTTTAAGGTTCTCCGGAAGTTGCGAAGTTTCCCTTGCTGAAGGGATATCGGGCTCTCTGGAAAGTTTTCTAAAGCCAACCAGGCTGCTAAGAACAGGCCCGGCGTGGAGACGTTTGCGACAATCCATGACCTGGAAGGGTTTTTGTGCGGGTGTAAAGGGCTTCTGTAGGATCTTGCCCGCGTTGCGTGGGGTGTATAGGCATAGGGTCTCCATCAACCCTAGACCCTAAACCCTCAACGGTTTGGGGTTTAGGGTTTGCAAAGGTTTCGATCGGCTAGACCACATCTGATGAGCACTAAACCCTAAACTCGCACAATCCGGTATTGCGGGTGAACCCTAAAAGCGTGAACCTAAAGACTTACATGCCTTAACTTCTTCAACAGGCTAAGTTCACCAACAACATCAACAGCACCACCACCCAGCTTCTAGCTGCTAGAGAGTCCCAGCTTCTTTGAGAGGAGTTAGTGCCCCAGAAACTTCAGAAAAACCATAGAAAACCTGTTTTAGTTCGTTGTTGTTGGGCTTGTGTCGTTGGAGCGGTACTTGTAATGTTTTCCTGATGCGGAAAGATTACCTGGATCAAAAAGAAGAAGATTCCGACAACGGTTACTGCAAGTTCCAATTGATCTGCAAGCTGCATGTGCAAACGACACCACAACAGCAAGAGGCTCTTCAAGACATGTAGAGCAGAAGCTTCGACCCATGCTTCCCACAAGCCACTTGCAGCCACAAACTGTCGACTTCTATTTGGATGTTCTACATGCAGCTCACCTCGCAAAGCAGATGTTTCTACTTAGGGTAAGTACCCGCTTCGCACGGCAGGGGTCATGCATCCGAAGATAGATTCCTTAACTCTAAACACCTAAACCTGAAACGCCTAGAACATCATCAACCGGACCCGTCCCCAGCGCCTTGAGGCACAGCTTTGTGTGCAACGGGGCGAAAAATCCCAGAATTGCAGATAAGATGATAAAGCCCGGGAGGTCGAGAAAAGAAAAATCCGGATGGTTGGTGCCGTACCTCAGTCTGAGTGTAGGATTTAGGGCGTAGGGTTTGGAGGGTTTAGGGTGTAGGGTTGAACAAAGGTTTGGGATGTCAGTCTTCAGGGGGGGTTCGGGTATGAGGATGTTAAAGTCCAGGCGGTGAGAGAACCGGCTCTAATTAGCACAGGGTTGTGGGCTTAGGGTTTAGAGGCTTTGGGGGTGAGTATCTTACACTCTATATTTGGAAGAGAGAACCTTCGGAACCGTAGACGATTTATAGCATTAGAGGCTTCGTTTCTAAGGGGCTCTAAGTAAGTCGTCAGGGTTTAGGAACCAGTTTAGGCTTAGGTTGTGTCGCCCTCGGCAGCTCCCTACTTGACAGATGTAGCTGCAAGGAGGCTTAGGGTTTGGGTAAGGGCATTCTAAAAGTTCTTTAAAGGGTGCTTTCAGTGTGCTTCCAGAGCACTGTAACGGTACTATAAGAGAGAAGTTCAACACCCAAAACCCTGTTCCTATGCTAATCTAGGGCTTCAGCTCCAACTGTTTACATCGAATTTCTGTAGTGACGCCTTAAATCCAAAAGCACCTTTTGAAGCCTGATAGTGACACCTATAGAAAGCTTTAACCAGGAACCCTTTTCAAAACACTCTGCTCTAGTTACCTCTGAGGTCGTAGGGGCATTGCAAAGCCGAACACGGAAAGGCGCTCTGTGCCGGGCTCGAACCACCTTCACACTCTGAACCCTAAACCCCAGAAGCCCGAAAAGTTGGCGCGATGATGGTGATGATGATGACGATGACGTTCATGATGAGGAAGTGGGAGGCTACCGATGGATAAAAGTCACCAAGTTCTAGCGAGCACTACTATTTGGAGTTCTAGTAATACTGAGGCCTCAAGAACACAACAAGGGAAACCGCAGCGGCTGAATTTTAATCGTGGTTTTTTTCTCAGTTCTCTAAACCCTAACCCCTAAAGCCCTAAAGACAAGCCCCTTATCCCTAAAGCCCTAAATCCAACACCTTATCAACTCCCGAGCTCTACACCCACAGTGTGCTGTGCGAAGTTGCCGAAGCCCGCTGAAACCCAAAGTCTCCGTGCGGCATTAACTGCAACGGTTTAGGCTTCATGGCCTTGGGTTTCGGTTCTTTTGCCTTTGGGGCTTTGGGCTTAAGGCTTAGCGTTTGGGTTTAGGCATGTAATCCCGAAGATTCCAGCACTCTCTGGAAAACCGCTGCGGAAGGTTTGAGAAGGCCAAGAGAAACGTGAGCCCACTGAACGACCGATTTGAAACTTGCCAATCCCGCAGGAGCAAGATGCCACATCTCGAAGATGACGAACTCCTGGGCATCAGCGTGATGCAAACAATCGTAGACACTTCACAAACCCGGAAAGAACTCGAAGCGCAAAGCAGCCTTAAAGGCCATGAAGTTAATATGCATCCCTGCACCCCCAATACCCTAAACTGGAAGCACATACAAGTATCGAGAAGCAAAGGCTCGCTCCGGGAAGTCTCTGTCTTTACACCCAGCGGTTTATGGAAGTTTAGGGTTTAAGTGAGAACACCGACCCCGAGACTCAAAGCAAAGAACCAAGGCAACCTGAAGTGCTAGCATCAGCAAATGAAACCCTAAGTACGATAAAATAGTTGTGTAGGCTGAGTGCGATCCAAGCAGCTTTGTGGTTTGGTGTTGTTCAAACCCTAGGCCCTTATCAACCCGCACTCCTACACCCTCTCTCTCTCTCACACGGACTCAGTCACCTGCCGGCCGCGACGCAAGGCACCACTCCGATACCCTGACACCTTAAAAGCACGTCAACCTGTCCCCGCTTTCCGTCCCGGGCCTTGCGGAAACCCATCCTTCGTGATTCTCGGGTCGGGTCACAGCCATCAACACCCACCGCTCTTCCCCAAGCTGGTCTCAAGCCGGTCTGCTACCTCTGAATGTAGGAATGTAGGGGTTTAGGGTTTAGAGGTCGGTCAAGGGCTCAGGGATGAATGGCTTCGTACAGAGAGCGCCCTTGTCCGATTTACACGTCTCTCAGAGCACAGTAACAACCGTAATGAACCCAATTATCCAACTCGGTACAGTCCCAACTAGGCTATAAGCATCCCAAACTCCAACGAGCCTTGCGTCGTAAACCCTGCGCCCTCAACCCTGCAACCCCAAAAGTCGATACACCCAAACGCTGCCACCGAGGATCCCGGATGCTCGACTGGCAAACTCGCAGCAGTGCATAAGACACCTTTTTGGGACCAGGCGTTTAGTCTTCGAGCTTGGCAGCTAGGATTTCGGGGACCTTTGGGGGTATAGACCCTCTTAATAAGGTCCCTTTTAAGAGAGCCATAAGTAGGGTTAAGAAGAGTCTCCTTTTAAGGAGTCTCCCGAATACTACCCAGGAGGGCTTACGTAGACTTTGGAGGCAATTTTAGGGTTTGGGACCTAAACCCCTCAAGCCTGTTACGGGGCCGACGGGGGGGTGTAGCGCTTAGCAGGTCAAGTCCACCCGCTAGTTTGAGGCGAGCACGGGCATGCAAACTTTAAAACAAGGGCCTGCACATAGTCTAGGACATTTTCAGGTGGGTAGTTACCGTTATGGGAGCCTTATAGAAGGTCTATATACCTTATAGAAGCCTTATAGAAGCCCTATATACCCTAAACTCCCCACCTGTAGTTTCCTTCAACATAGT
>CAJNDV010008779.1:55551-74184 GCA_905221635.1 Symbiodinium sp. CCMP2456
CCCCCCCCCCCCCCCCCTAAAAATCCCCCACAACCCTGAACCCCAAACCCCGTCTAGAAGCCGTAGACTCTCCATCTGGATCCCGGAACCTCCAACTAGAAACCGGGACCATCATATAGCTCGAACTCAGCATCCTAAGCTGAAGCCCTGAACTCGTCGAAGTCGTAATCCTAAACTCAAACCCTGACCCCGAAAAATCGAGTTTGGATTTTTTAAAACTGACACCCTGAGCCCTAATTCCGAAACTAAAATCTTGAACCCTGAATCCTAAATCCTGAAATAGTGGACCAAAGAAAGCCAATAAAAAGGAACCCCAAGGAATCGTACTGAATGAAGGTAATTATTCAAACTGTTATCTAAGTTTAGGGTGCTAAGCTTTAGGGATTGGTGGTTAGGGTTCAGGGGTTGGGGGACTTGGGATTGCTGAGTTTAATCATAGGTGGTTGAGGATTTGGGCTTAGACGTGCGGGGTGTGGAGTGCCAAACCCCTCATCCAACTGTCCCTCGCCCGTCGCAGGACTTGTAGCTGTCTAACCTGAACTCGTTCGAAGAGCAGTCCGATAGTATGCTGGGTTCTGCGGAACTGGGTTCAGACATGGCACCACCACGAACCATGCTGACTTGGCTGAAAGCTTGTCTGGTGGACGCAAGGCTTGTGACAGAGTTCTCCGCTGGACTCGTGCTGCCACATCCTGGCCACGTCTATGGCAGGCTCAAAGGCTTATTGAGGAGCGTTTAGACTTCATTTACAATCTTTCCGTCAACAAACCTTACTTGTCGGGTATCATGGGGANNTAAAGGTTAACCTTTGGGGTTATATAGGGGTTATATAGGGATTGTACTACCCCAAAAAGGTTAAAGGTTGCCTACCCTACTACTAGGAAACAGTGTGGGAGTTCGATCGAATCTGGGTCAGCTTTAGGATCGAAGCTGAAGAGTGGTGCCGATGTTGACAACCGTAATCACGAGCAGGACGCCATCCTCTTCTGCAGTTTAGGAGAGATGGGCTGCTGGTCTACGTTTTAACTTACACGTACTTTCATTGGCTTGTAAGCACCAGTACTCGCCACTACTACAGCCTTGCGTAAGCCCTGTTTACAAAGTACCCATAAGCAAAAGGGTCCTATGTACCTATGCAGTAGAGAGTAAGGTTTCCAGAGCAGGACTTACCATGATGATCTAGGGAAGTAGCCTCCCATAGCAGTACAGAGGACCCTTTGGGATAAGCCTTCTCTGCGCCTGCCCCGGGTCTTGCGACTTCGACCGCAGCTGCGATACTAGAACAAACGCAAGCCAGTCCTTAAATTAAGAGTTTAGGGCCTGGACCATCGAGGCCACCCCCTGTCAGCACACAAAAAAGGCCCGGATTGAGGAATATTCCTCTAAGCATCAACGGCTTCCTTGGTACGACAATCCGGGCTCCCCTAAGGTCCTCACCCCCCCGAGGCCAAAAAGCCCTAATCCAAAAGTAGGGTCCGCAGCATACCAATATGATCACCTACACCCCCCTAAGCCCTTGTAGAACCCTTAAAGGAAGCCTAATGAAGCCCGTATATAGAAGCCTGGAGAGGCCTGAAGGGACCCTTTTGAAGCCTTAACTCTCTTCTTCAACAACCAGGCCCAAAAAAGTTCAAACTTTTTAGGATAGACTTAATATATAAAGCCAAAAAGTTTAAAGTTCTCCCATTGGCTATCTAAGTTAAAGGCACCCATAAAAGCGCTCCTCTCCATGCTCTGAATCTCTCTCCATCTTCGGCTCGCCAGCGGGCGCCCGCTCTTTTGCGAACTTTGCGCGTCTTATCTGAGGGGATCAGACGTAGAGTTGAGGGTGTAGGGTGATCGGTCCTAAGGATGAGGGTCCTTGCGGGTTCAAGGGTGTTAAGGCTTCTTTGAAGGTTTAGGGTTTAAGGTTTACCTTAACCTACCAAAACCCACTTTTGTGTAAGTTCTTACTATAAACCCTAATATGGGATTTATAGGGAACCTACAAAAGAGTAGGTTCTGGTGGGTTAAGGTAGGGTGTAGGGTTTAAGGAAGGCCTCCTGAGCCTTGGATCAGACTTCAGGGTTTACAAGAACGTAGGCCTCAGGGTTTGCCCGAAAAGTGCTCACTCCTGAATCCTCCTTCGTGAGGTTGTTTGCTGGAACCTCAACCCTCAACCCTAAACCGAAACAGGGGCTTTGATGGAACAACTTGCAACAACCTGCATTTTGAGCTGTTCAGCAAGCTCTAGATGCACATTTCCGGTGATGCGACGAAACACAATCAAGGTTTTCTCTCGTGCTCAAGCCAGAAAAGCTGCAGGCAACGCGCCCCCGACCACTTTCCAGACAAATCGAGCCGATTCCCAAACCCGAAACCCTAAACGAGGCCCTAAACCCTAAACTCCAAAGCCCCAAACCCTAAACCAAACCCCCAAATCCTGCTTAACCCTAAACCCCGAAAAGCTTCGCTCTCGCAGCTCCTTTCTGCTGGGCTTCGGGTTTAGCAGGGTCTATCAGGGTTTCGGATTTTACCGTTGGGTCTGACTGAAGAATCGAGGAACCTGATTAGGGAATCCTGGGTCTTTCTTAGGGTTCTTTGCATGACATTGAATGCCTTGGGGTTATATGGCCAGGGTTTCTTGCTTACATTATGCATCATCGCCGAGCATACCTTGCCCCAGTAAACTTGCTAGTGTTTTGTTTGAGACCGGGGGGCTTGGGAATGCTGGCACGCAGCAAGACGCCCTGCGATTCCTTTTCCTTGGAGTTGCTGGAACAAAGCGTCCAGTTTTATAGCATCCAGGTTCGTGTATTGCATCGAACCTTGAGCATAAGCGATCCTCCCGGCTTGGCTGTGGCAGAGCCTGCTGCAGAAGTAGCCTTGGACACTCGAACTCGTAGGGCTCATCCTTGAAGCCCAATACCCTGGCCCAAAAAAGTTTAAACTTTTCTTTTAGTAGGGGGTTTTAATATACCAAAAAGTTTAAAGTTTACCTACTGGGCTCCTAAGTCATAAAAGGGCAAAGCAGTTAGAATGGGGCTTTGGGCTGGATTGTGCAGATTTGGCGAGAATCCGACGCAGGCTATAAAGTGGTAATGCGTGGTACTCTTCGATAGCCAGCAGAACATGCCCGAACCCATAGCCCTATTCAAAGGGCCTTCTTCCCGATTCTTCCCCATAAACAACGATATCGGCGTTTCGGGTTTAGGGTCTTCTTCCCCATAAACGACGATATCAGGGTATCGGTTTCGGAGATAGAGGCTTACGGGGTAATAATCACTCAATTGCTCATTACCTGAAAAGGTCCAGGGTCTACTGCACGACTCTGACGCCTGGGCATATGCTGTACAATGCCTTCGGGCATGAGCATCTAGACGGTGAAAATATTGGTCTAGTCGGCGGTCAAGACGGCTTGTCAGTAGCAACCCTTAACCCCGAAACCCAAAACCTAAACTGCACGTTGGGCACGTGGCCTAGGGCACGGTGTTTGTCTTCGCTCAAGCAGTAGTCTAAGCTCACCCCATGTCATTTCGATCTCTGCTTGCTTCGTTCGTACACGCCAAAAATCTGGGACCCCGAACCCTTCTACATAGTAGGTTATGACCCCTTTTCGTTATAGGGTAGAGCCTCTAAAACGGTAGGTTTTATGGCTCCCCAAAAAGAGCTCAACCAAGGAGACAGCATCTTATGCGGCCCTATGAAGCGCTACAAGCCTGAACCTGACCGCAGCGTGCAAGGGGACATGTTACACATCCCAAAACACTTGGGTAGTTCTCTAAGTTAGGGTCCCTTCATTGGGTTCCTTAAAGGGATCTATAAGGGTTTCAATCAAGGTACTACAAGGGTAGCTCTCTAAATTAAGGTCCCTTTTTAGGTCCCCAATGTAGTACGGCACCCTTATAGAAGGGACCCTAAAAGGGGCCCTGTTTGAGACAACTACCCACATGGGTGTCCGGGTCATATGGGATCCGCAAGCAACGCGAAGGCAAGCTGACAAGTCCCAAAACCCTGCTTAAGAATCCTTGGGTCTTTATTTGAGTTCCGTATTTGCTTAATATGAAGCCTAGTATTCCCCTGGGCAGGGTTTTTTAATCAGACTCCTACGTTAGCAGGCATACCAAAACTCAAGCCAGAAAGATTCTGGAGGCCTGTATCTCAGAATCCTGAATCCTAAACCTTAAACCCTACACCCTAAACCGAGAATAGGGAGGTGAGCCCGAAGTGCTTAGTGGTCCCGGATTCAGGAGTTTGGGATGCCACTGTTGGCCCTTTACAGGGCCTTATTTCAATTACCATTGCAAGGTGAGCAAACCCCAACACCTTCAGCCCTAAACCCTAAACCCTAAACCCTAAACCCTAAAACCTTTTGCATCTGGACTTCGTGGATGGCAGCCCGAAGCCATGCAACCAGCGAAGCCCGGGAGCCCAACCCAAAGTCATCAAACACCCAAAACCAAAAGCCTGCTTAATGTAGGGGCCTTAATAAGTAGAATTAGAATAGGGTTTTGGCGCTCATTGTACTATAATAGGTAATTATTGAGGTCCCTACATTAAACACCAAAACCCCCGAGCATCCGGAAGCCCCTCACCATGCTGTGCAGTGCTTGTTTGCACTCTTCTTGTCGACGTGCTGCTCCCCGGAGATCCCATCTCACCCTTCTCTGAGTGCTCTTTTCTCAAAGGAATACAGTTCAACAGGATTTAGGGCTTGAGGCTTCACATCTCTATAATCGTACCTATGTTTAGGGCTCATTCATGTCCCGAATATATGACATCCGTGTTCTTGTTTGATGATTGGTCTCTGAGTCTGTGAATGGGATGCATAAAAAGAGCACTCTGCTCTCATGACACCCTCATGGAAACGACTTGAGAAGTCCCCGCAGCGGGCCGAATGTTGGCGACCGAAGGGCTGCTCTGAGTTTTCCAGATCTTGGCTTAGGGTTTAGGGTTTTCGGGTATATCTTCCTATAAAGGCTCACAGGAACCCTTGGAAGGAGCCCTTAAACGGATCCTTGAAGGGCTGATATGGGAGCTTCCAAAAATTAGGGTACCTTATTTGGGGATCCTTATAATAAGGACCGGACCCTACTATTTAGGGTACTATATGGGTGGTTGTCAAAATTATGGTCCCTTTTTGGGTCCTTATTATAATACGGCACCTATTATTTAGGGTACCCCAAAAGGGCCCATAATTTTGACAACTACCTATATTAGGGTCCCCTATTTTCGGAAACCCCCATATGCTCTTGAAGGTCTTCCCATGGACGCCCCTTTCATCCGGCCCGGGAGAGGATCTCGGTGATCGCCACCGGCTTCACTGCAAGGACCGGACCTGCAGAAGATGAGGGTTTGGGGTTTAGGGTTAGGGCTTTAGAGTATAGGGTTTTGGGTTTGGGGGGACTTTAGGGTTTAGGTTCTTCCACAAAGACTATTAAACATGGGGGCCTTAATAATTCGACAAGGGTTTTGAGGTATGCTATACTATAACTATCATAAGGAACCCCCAAAGTAGTCTTGGTAGTTGTTTGGGTACTTCTCTAAATTAGGGTCCCTTTTAGGATCCTTTTTATAACGGTGCCGTACTATATTGGGGACCTAAAATGGGGCCCTAATTCAGAAAACTACCCATTTAGGCGCCTATATTACTCCCAAACCAGCATCACGCCCTCATTCCCAAGGTCTGAAGATTGGGGTTCACGGGTTTGGCGTTTAGGGTTCAGGCGTTCGGCCCCAAATCCGTGAGCCTGAAACCCCAAATTTAGGGTTCTATACCTGTTTGCTGCAGAGATTACAAGGAACATCATGGGGCACACGACGCCGCAGCAGGCCTCTACAAGAGAGGCCAGACTAATGAAAATGATCATAACCAGTATCTGTGTGATCAGGCTCTATGGAGAGCAAGGGCTCAAAGACTGCGGAAGACTCTTTCTTAGGGGCTGAGTACCCTAGCAAAAAAAAGGTTAACCGGTGAATTTTACTAGGATTATATAAACCCCAAAAGGCTAAAGGTTACCTACTCAGCCCCTAAGTTTTCCAAACTCTAGCCCATTTTACAAGAGGACTTGATGGCTGTCTAGATATGTACCCTGCTCGCATGAGCTTGACAACCTTAAATCGAAGTCGCTCGTACCTTAACTCGGACGATGACTCGTTTGGAGTTAGGATTAGGGGGACCCATAGAGGCCGTCTCAATAAGGTCCCTTTTCAGAGAGCCATAAGTAGGGTTCAGAATCAGAAGGGTCTCCCTAATACTATCCAGGACTTGATTTGCAGAAGACTCGTTTTCGAGCTCTGAAGTCCTCACCTCCAGTTACCAAGATTCTGAAGCGGACGCTCAGAAAAAATAGTCCGTGCCGTATTATCAGGATCTTCAAATTGGGTACCGAAGTTTTTGAAACACATTAGTCTCCGCCCTAAACCGAGCATACTTTCCGGAACATCGCCAGCCAAACCATGAACAACCTTCCTGGGTCAGTGCTTCGGGTTGTTGGGTTATTGGTCCAGGGTTCAGGATCTAAGGGTTTAGGGCTCAGGGTTCAGAGTTTGGAGAACCCCAGGGAAAGCATCGTAAAGTCGTAAACCCTTTAGAGACCCAGTAAGTAGGTCATAACATCCGTGTCCTAAACCCAAAGCCCTGACAAGCAGCTTGACAACTTACACTCGAGGATTGAAAATGGAGTGTCAGCTATTAGGGCTGATCTAGAACCCCAAAGTAATAGGTTACAGACTCTTAGACAAGGTACCCTTTCAACATACTTGTCGCAAGCCCTTGAAATGGCAGTGATGTCCACGCCTTGCCTTTCACGGGCCCATGTCTGCGCGCTGAGCCGCACCTGCGTCCTCCTCGTCAAGGAGAACCTGGCAAGACCAGACTAGGGCATTAAGGGTATGGTCAGAAGTCTCACAAGAAGGGTCTGCAGTCTGTTGGATCCATCATCCTCATGAATCCTCATGCGTATTATTGGCTTTACGTAAGAAGAGTTGAAAGCCACAAAAGCATCTGCGAACCCAATCCTGGACTAGCCCCACAGCCAATGCCCCAAATTCCAACCGTCTACGAGATCAACAGCCGCCCAACTGAGACCTGTATGGAATCTATGCAGACTGTCGAAGAAGACCTGGAGTAATCAATATTCCCCAAATCGGCACCGAATCATTCTGTATGGAGAATTCGCAGTTTCTGTGTGCAGTCTGGGCTTTTGCCTTAGGTGGTTACGGTTCGAGTTCAGGGCTTGCGTTTGTTGGACCTGCTTGTCACTAGATCCAGTTGCGCCAAGATGCCATCGCACTCCTTGAGCGGCACACCTGCTCTTGCATGGAAGGAGAGCGAGCGAGAGAGAGAGAGACAGAGAGAGAGAGAGAGAGATAAAAAGAGAAAGAGAGAGGAGCAAAAAATAACAAGCACAAGTATGAAACCCAACCCCAACTCCAGCACAGCAACAACGTAGCACTGCTGCAGTGTCACTGGAGAACTGATGTCAAAGGCTGGGGCAACCCTCAACACTAAATCCCGCACAACTAAGTCTCTAGTCAACCCCCTCACCCGCAGTTCTTGAACTCAGAAAACCCAAGGCGCTAAACATCACGATGCATGCAACAAGTGTCTATGCAGGGTGTTAGGGTTTGTTTGGGCTGCTAGAGGTTTGCGGATTAGGCTTGAATGCCCATCGACGACTTTCGGGTTCTGAGGGTGCGTTTGTAAAAACCTAACACACACACACACGCACACCCAACATGCCAAAGACAAAAACAAACCAAAGGCCAGAACCCCAAAGCCCAAGTTGCAAAGCCCCACAGCCGCGAAACATGAATTCCTGAACCCTAAGATCGCAAATCACGGATCCTAGATCCGATAGTAGGGTTTAGTGTTTAGAGTTTAGGGCATACAGCCCTCAAGCGCGAACACTGTCACTTTTTTCCAACTCAAGGCGGCGTTCTGGGGATCCAGTCGGGCTCAGGTGACGCCTCCCGGCCTTGAGGCGAGGGGCCTCAGTCGGATGGTTTAGGGTTTAGGGATTACGGCCACGGCCAGAGTTTAAGTAATAGGGTTTAGGGGCCATGTTTTTTTTTTGGCTTGGGGTGTCATAAGTATCATGAAAGGTTTACAGAGGCACCGCTTTTTGTAGCCATACACATACCAATGACGCGACCGGCAATGTCATTAGGTCCTCGACCAGACCAGAAAGCCTTCGCTATCTTTCTCTGAGCTTCTAGACCACAAGCCCGATACAACCCCAACGCCTTTTTCCCAATGGGCTCAAGTCTAGACAGACCTCGACCCCCAATTGAGCCCAACCCCTACACCCTAAACCGTGAACCCCAGCACGAGACTCTCAACTACGCAATGTCAACCTTTACGACAAGGACGCCACATCAAGGACGCAAGCGTCCAACCCCGACTTATTCTAACTCGATGAACTGTGGCTCCTCGGCTTGGTTATACCAGTACTGAAACCCAGGCGTCACCCTCCAACTCGAAATTCCAAACTAGTAATCCTACGCCGGAACCCCCCCGATGAACCCTTCCCAAAAAATGCAATTTGTAAAATCCTGACAGACCCCCCCCCCCTAACACCCCCAAAACCTTACTAAGAATATCCTCAAAGAAAGACCACGTAGGATGAAGAGAAACCAACAAACCAACACAACCACAAAGAAATCACGTCTAGAGTTGATGGGCCGTGACTCTCACACTCGGTTTAGGGGTTTCAAGGTCCCCTAAACCCTAAACTTTGAATCCTAAGCCCTATACCCTGAACCTTACACCCTCAACCTTAAACAGAACACCCCACAAAGGGTGCCCCAGGCCCACTCAGCTTCCGAGTCGCTCCGCGGCGCAGCCCAAAACGCCGAACCGGCACCGGAGACCCCCGGGCAGTGGGCCCGACGCCGCTGCAGACGCAGTATCCTTGTATAAAGAGCTTCAATGGGTCTTAAGGGGTTTTACAAGGGCACTATCCGGGTTCAATAGGGGAGGGGAAATTTCGACTCTCACAGCTTGGGCAATCCAGGCGAGGCGTCTGAGTGCGTAGGTCTGACTCAGCAGCGCTTCATTGAGCGACAGTGAGTGCCCGAACCCCCCGTATGCGACAACGACTCACCTAACGTGACAAGACGGAGGTTGCGGTTGACAGGTTAAACTGTCAGAATGATCCCTTCTGGAGCCGCCTAGTCCCGAGCACCACAAAACCAAGTTCATGGGAGGCCCAGTTCCGACACAACGGATCAATGGAATTCATAGCCATGTGCAGGAATGACAGTCAAACCAAACCCAAGTCTACGTGTTCGAACAAACTCGTTTGTTCTACCCACGCTCACCACTATAGAAGGCATTGAATTCAAACGTTCAAAACCACACCCGAGGTCACAGGAGGAGCGCGAGATGCTTCATCGTCACATCGCAAACCAACGAGGGTTGCTTTCAACATCAGGAAACACAGGCCAAGCTGTGTTGAGGCCGTATGCAAACCATCGACCAACATAAATACATGCAGCGGGCCTCAGCATACCCGGCAAACGTGCCCAGTGTCCCAACAATGTATATTGCCACATGCCGCAAAGAATTGTGGTATCACGACGACGCAGATTGTACAGACATGCTGTCAAAGGCTGCCCGAACCATGCATGCGGGGCAATTCCAGAAATTCAAAGCAAGCATGCAAACACACTGTCAGTGAACTCGAGCATCTCAGACCAGGGTCGCGGACCAGCCATGCAGATCGTACAGGCATGCATTCAAATTCTGCCATGCGCTGTAGTCACTGTAGTCACTCCCATACAGTCGTATGAAAGGTCCAAGCAGAGGGCCAAGCTGTCTGGCGACATGTGCCACAGCCTTGCATCTAAGACACGTAGTTTGCAGGAGGTGACGGACTGGAGGGAGGACAGGACAGCGGAGCGGACGGACGATGCGTGCATGTCTGTGTGTATACATATATATATATATATATGCGTCGCGAACCTGTGGCAGAGCACGCATGCAAACGACGAGGTGAACTTCGTTCGGGTGCTCACAAAGGTCGGGTCGTGAAATGACCTGCACGTTGGCCGACTTCAGCATTGGTACCTGTCGAAGCCCTCGCATAGCTCACCGATGAAACAAGCGAGCCGAGTAGCAGATGAAGTGATCCAGCTGCTGTGCTTCCGGCTGGCAGCTGTGAAAGTTGTGCAATCATCGTGAAAACCCTGGAGAGCCTGATGAACCTGGCTTTTCGTTGCGGCAGCCCACTGGACCCGCACGGGGCACGGGTTTTGGAGGGCTCACAAAGCTATCTAGGATAAACAGGGGACGTGGCAAAACACGCCGGGGTCCGCATCAAGGCAGGTCAGATCGCGTAGTGGCTCCTGGACCAAGGACGCTCGGAGCATCATTTGGGAGTATCGAAGTCTGTTTGCAGCGCAGCGAAATGCTCGCATGGACCAAGGACTGTCTGAGCTTCAATGGCAGTAGCGAGGTCCGAGCTGCATTCCTCCAATGCAGCGAGCTGTCCCCTCATGCTGGCCGACTGCCACATGCTCACCTCGCAGAAGCACACTATGAGCTTCAGTTGCATTATCGAGGTCCGAGGTGTACTCCGCCAGTGTAGCGAGGAGTTCCCGTATTGCGGCCAACTCCGTGCACTGAGCTTCGATTTTGGCCATCACCCTGATGAAGAAGATTTCCAATCTGACCTCCAGCGATTGCTTTCAAGGCAGGTGCATCTGCACGAAGTCGACAAAGAAACATGGGAGGCAGAAGTGCTGGCACGATCTGTAAAGTCTGTCCCAGCTGCTTGAGCCAGAATGGCCACGGACTTCGGGGTTTGGGGAGTTCGCTATGGGTTGCGCAGTAGTTCTGGGCCTTTTGTTCGGAGATTCTTTGGGGTTTGCGGGATGGAGGTAGTTGACAGGACATCAGAGGGTTTTTGAAGACCCGTTCGGGATTTCCGGGCTTTGCGCTACTTTTCTATCTTTTTTGAAGTTAGGGGTTTGAAGGGTTTAGGGAGTTGAGGGTCTTAAACCAAAAACCCGAAACCTCAAACCCTAAAGCTCAACCCACACGAAGAGAAAACCGGGAAGCGTATTGCCTAAAACCCTTGTAAAGCCTCAACACCTACAAGCAACAAAGACCAACGGGAAAGACAGGCTGCTCGGCATCCAGCACGCCGCTGCGAAGGCGTGGAGGGCTCGGTGGCGACGCTACCGGGTCCCCAGGCATGGCGAAGGGAGTCCTCATTTTTTATGTCTGCTCATCATGGCAACTAGAACCCCAGTTAAAGCTAACTTTCGATCATCATCACTATTGCTATGATGACGGTGATGATGACTGTTATCTAAGTGTGGATTTATCTTTTTGGGGATGGTGTTGCACGGTTTAGGATTCCAAACGTACGGCGTCTGATGGCTTGTGCCGAGTTCTTAAAGTAGTAGCCTTTTCGACGATTGTTGAGGGCAGTCATCTTCTACATCTCTCAGATTTCTCCGCGTTTCGCAGGGTTCCGGTAAAGTCTAACCCCTCCCTCGCAGACACGAACCGGTAAAGCTACTCTACAGACCCTCTGAGCTCTGCACGCAATGCACCTCCGAAACCCCAAACCCTGAGACTTTTGAACCCTAAGGCCGTGCTCCCTAAACTGGAACTTATAAACGCTAAGTAAGGTTAACAAACCGACCTGAACCCCCTAAGGCCCTAAACACTGAACCCCTACGAAATCCTTGAACTAATCCTAAACCTAAACCCTTATAGAGCCCTGAAAAGAGCCCTAAAGCCATGCTGCTGCAGCTGTGCTGTGGATCTAAGGCCGGCAGGTTCTGGCTCAGGAGAAGGCTCTCCTTGGAACTCACTGGGCCTAGGGTTTGTAAGGGACTTATCGGGTTAAGGGTTTAGGATTTAGGGTTTAGGGTTCCGAAACTTGAATCCTCAACCTCAGGTTTCGGGTTAAGGGTTTAGGATTTAGGGTTTAGGGGGGCGGAGGGTTTAGGGTTTCAGATTTCAGGCCTTAGTCCTGGAGGTTGCAAGGTTTGGGCCTTCCGAGTGTCAGTTCGATAAGGATCAAGACAAGCGTGCAAGATACTACTTTGCGACTTGGACAGCCCACCATGCCAGCTCCAAAATCACGGTACTGTCTATCCCATTATTCCGCTGAAGAGGGATCCAAAGCAAAGCATCAACATCGACTACTGCTTGGGGACTTAGATGCGAAGAAGTGGAGCCGTGATCTTCTTGAGGTCCGCCTTGGGGCGCTTGGGCTGCGCAGGCTCCGCCGGCAAGTCGGCACCCTTGCGCTTCGCAGATCGCCAGGCGCCCCGCTTAGCCGGGGCACTCGGCTTCTGGGCCTCGGCTCTGGATCAGGGTTGAGAGTTTAGGGTTCAGGGTTTAGGGGTTTAGGGTTCAAGGGTTTAGGGTTTAGGGGTTTAGGAGAGTTTAGGGTTCAGGGTTTAGGGTTTTTCTCCACCCGGAAGGGTTTAGGGGTTGGGGGGTTTGGGTTGAGGGTTTGGACTTGCCGTATGTATTTGCTCCTGGGGGGGTTCAGATCCGGTCTCGAGTGTCCAGGTTGCCCGGGGTGTAGGGGCGGGTGTATGGCTTAGCGTGTAGGGCCTACAGATAGGGTAGCGTTTAGGGGCCTGAATAATGGCTATAACAGGCGACTGGGTGTGTATTAAACTTACATGGACAGGGATCATGCCGTCATGCCAGAGTCAATATTATTGATTTTTGACGGCTTGCATCTCAAGAAACTCTAGGGGTCAAGCTCCATTTTTGTTTTGCTTCTCTACCTCTCTCTTGCGTTCTCGCTCATCAACACCAGGTAAGAGCAAGCACTTCGACCCCCCAAAACCGCCTCCAAGGTGCCTGGCTCGGAGCCGCTTGGACCGGCTTGAGCTCCACGCGGATGCGGATGGGACCCAGGTCGAGGTTAGTCCCGTCCTTCCGTTGGGGCTTAGACCGAGGGTTCAGGGGTTAGGTTTAGAGGCGAGGGTGTGTGGGTGTTGGTTTACGGGAACACAAGCCGCTTCCGAAGCGCTGTTTTCAGAGACGCCTATACAGTATCCTCCGATCTATAACCGATATCCCTGAAAAACGAGACACCCAGTTATTTGTTTGTCGATGCTTGCGTCGCTTTGACTCGCCTGGTAAGCACACAGGAGTGTAAGGGGATGTTATGCTGATGATTCAGATCCCTACATGGTTCCTTTCAAGGCTTCAAGGGCTGAAGCTTTGGAAGTTCTCGCTGTTAGGTCCTCAGCGTTCTTGCCGACACACCATCCACCAAATGCTACAGGGGACATAACCACCATTTCTAACACTGCTTCAAGGAACCCTATTGTCATCATGACGGCCCCCATCTCATGATCGATTTTTCGAGCCTCAGGTCCTTCAGTGGACACCAGGCCGTGCCCAAGCGCCGACCGTCGAAAAGTGTCCCCTCCTCCTCTGCCCCGAGGTCACACACAGAGAACTGGCCATTGATGCCTGTAGAAATCGTTGTCAGAAAGACTTGGGCATCCCAAAGAAAGATTTCAGGAGCTGAGGGTTTACGAAGGTTTTCACTGTTTAGGGGGATATCTGATTAGGTGGTTCGTTGGTAAGTCCCGTGCAAGCTGAGAAGCGAGGTAGCTATTCTAGTCCAGCATCATGTCACATTCAGCGGTAAAACGTCCCGCGACACGATTCTCAGACAATGACAACCAAGAAGTTCTGACCTGACTTCTATGGGGCTTTATAAATCAAGCTCGGCTACAAGAGATGCGGCAGTGTGCCGCCGCCACCGGATCCGTGTCGTGCCAGCAAAGAGCGGACACCTCCGGAACGCAGCGCCCCAGGATCGCACCGCTGGTTGGCACACGGATGGTCGCTTGCTCCAGCCTTCGTCTTCTCTTCTGATGCGCAGACTTCCTAAAGCCTAAATCTGCGACGGGAAGAGTGAACCAAAGCAGAGGCTTGCATGGCCCATGCCACGGCAGATCGGAGACGCTTCATGGTTTGTTAAGATGCAGATGCTCTCAGACTTGGAAGTCGACACATGCCCGAACTTAAAGGGACACAACGTCGCGCACGCTGAACCCACCCCCAAAGTTCAACCTGGCCACGCCCAAAGTCCTTAACCTCCTGTCCCGAGATTGGGCTTTGTGAATACCCCCGGAACACGACACCCAAACTCGTCCGAGCAGCGCCGTAGCGTAGGGTGCCTGATTCCCAAGACGGCGCAAGACCTCTACCTGCCGGCACAATGCGCCGGCCGGATCGTTCCTGAGCCATGGGGCTTCAGCATAGTGTGGCACTGGAGGCGCTACTTACCCTTCCGGGCCGAATTAACTTTGCTGATCAGGGGGAAAGCGGTTCTGAAGATTTGGAGGTCTTCAATTTGGGCTTTGAGGACGCATTTTGCGAAAATTGCCGCAGATACTCAAGGAAATCTTCAGATTGCTTCCGGGACTACAAACTCTAAACCCGAAGGTTCACACAAATCAATGATCGACTTGGTGTGGGACCCATGCCTGAATCTAACCCACAGAGCCCTACGCAGAAACCACCAAAACTCGACCATAAGCTGTGGTTCTTTCTGGAAAACACATCCATGACCTAAAAGACTGAACCCCTTCCAGCTACCCACCTGAAAATGTCCTAGACCCAGTCTTAAAATAGTAGGATGCTTTTCGCATCTAATGACAATAAGCATCCCCTCCGAAGGCAAACCCTTGGTCGAAGCCTAACCCGGCCCCTATCCTGGGCCTATGGGGGTTTAGGGTTTGGGCATTCAGGGTTAATTGGGTTCCGTGTTCAGGGTTTAAGGCATTCAGACAGCTCGCGCCTCGTAATTGAGGCAGTCTTTGATTCATATGAAGAAACCCGGTATATAGTTTAGGGACTGCTACTGTGCAGAGATATCAAGAGAACGTGTAAAATCCGACACCTGACGCCTAGACTCACCCTGAAGCTTTAACCCTAAACCCCAGACCCTCAACAATCACACCGGTTTCGTTACAAAAGAACCGCAAAAACCCTGTCCCAAGAATATCCTCGTATACCCCAATCCCTCGATGCTTAGACTTTAAGCCCTACACCCTGAAACAATAACCCCAAACACCCCGCAACCTTAAGAAGCCCAGGTCTCCGTGGGGCGCAGAAGGTCTTGAGCACGTAGGCTTGGCCCGCCGGAGGCAAGGACAAGAGAGCCTCTGAAAGGATCCCTTCAATGTCAAGGGTTCCCATTTAGGGATTCTTTGGAGGTTCCATTTTCAGGGCACCATTGTGGTTCCAAAAAGGCTTCTATAGGGGTTTCAATGTCAAGGGTTCCCGTTTTTTGGGATTCCTGGAAGGCTTCCATCAGGGCACCAGTGTGGTTCCAAAAAGGCTTCTGTAGGGGTTGTTTGAGCCTTACGTCTCTCGCCACTCGCACACAGCGGATTTTTAAGCTTTGGGCTTTAGGTTTTGCCTTTCCAGCTTCAAGGTTCCAGGTTTCCCACGAGTGCGCTGGAGACCACCATCGCAAGTTGGCAGAAGCAAAAAACGGTGCGAAGGCCTGAAACTCTGAGATGCTACCAACCCCGAACCCCGAACCGAGAGAAACCATCCTAGCCCAGAGACCCCAAGTTGGAGACTTGAAACCCAGGACCAAAAGCCCTAAACCTAAAAACACATCCCCAACGTCAGGAAACATCCCTGAAACGTAAAAAAGAGGCCGTGACCTTTTAGATTCAACCACAAAGCCAGGATCTTAAACACCCGCCCCCTTCCCACCAAAAACAAGCAGCGCCCCCGCCTCCAGGGCGCAGTTGCCAAGCCTCAGCCGCTTGCAAAAGTCCTCGGAGGCCGCGGCGGCTCGCTGTGCCGCCCGGGCTCGGGACCTTACGGAGCAGATACTTGGAGGGTCGGGGGACTTAGTAAGTAGGTAATAATAGTAGACTTATAAGTAACCTAAAAGGGACTCTAGTTGGGGTTATAGTACTTATAAGTCTATAAAATAACTACTTACTAAGTCCCCCGACCCTCCAAGTAGAGCCCCCAAAATGGTATCCTACCATCGCAAGGGGTAAGCAGTGCATGTTCAATCGTTCTACTTCTTCATCTTTTCAGGCATCTCGGCATGCAGGGTTTCAGAAACGCAAGGATTGGAGGAAAGGATTTCAGGGTGAAGGCTTACAGGGTACTTGTGAGGATGCTAATATACGAACTGTTTTGATGTTGTCGTGTCTTTACCAGGAAAAAAGCGAGACTACGCTGTTCTATCGGGCTTGACGACTTTGTACAATCTGTGTTGAAACCGGGACCGAAAATCGGGACTGAACCTTCGGGTTGAAAGTCTCTACTAAGTTTAAAAAGAGTTTAAGGCCCCGGGCTGTCAGAAATTATGGGGAGTCCTAGACCCCACAACCCAAAAGCCCTACACCCCTTGAAGGCTGCAGAACTTCAGCCCCTGACCCGTTCTAGGCGGCATCCCAGGCACAGGTGAAGGATGCACAGCACGCTGCTAGACTGCTCCGTGGCGGCAGTCCTGGGTTGCCGAACGTCAGGATGGAAGAGATGAACGTCAATCCCCTAGGCTCCAAACCCTCCTGTGGCGGCCTTAAATAATTTGCGAGGGTTGGGGAGTGTAGTAGAGGTTAAGTATATGGGGATTTAATTGTCGAGGAGGACCATTCGCAATATTGCGACCCGTTTCTTTAGGCCCTCGCAATCTAGTGTCTGCAGCCTCGGGTCGAGGGCTCCGGGATTGCATCCTAGCCTTGGCCTTAGTTCCAAGATGCCCAAGCACACCTTACCATGATTTCACTATGAAGACCCTTAGAAACCCACCCATCCAAACAAAAAAACCATGAAGTTGTAAATAACGGGCTTGGTTAATGCGACAAGAAAAACGAAATATGATTTTCGAAGCGGCAGCCTTTTTTTTGCCACTGGACTCAAGTCTAGCCAGACCTCGACCTGCAATCATTTTCTAAGCGGCCCTTTTGAAATGGCCTTGTCAGATCTCGACCGGACTGATAGCCCACAGCAGTGACTTCAGATCATGCTGTGCACAAACCTGGTCTTCTAAGCGTCCCTTTTGAGACCGGACTTGATGATTGCCAGGCGGCCCTTTTGCAACAGGCTTTCCACTTCGCCCGGAGTTGGAGCAAGCCCTAAACCCCAAACCCCCCTAAGGAGCACCCAGCTGAGCGGCTGCAGACTGGCAGGATCTGTCGGCGGAAGCGGGAGGACCTCGGCTCGGTGCATTTTGGGTGGGGCGTGGGGGGCTTCCGGTGTATGTCTAGGGTGACAAGCTTAAACCTGAACCCCAAATCCCAAAAAAGTTTAGGGGTTTTGTGCTTGCTTGCTTGGGGGTTTAGGGTTCAGGGTTTAGGGGTTTAGGGTACTATATATACATACGCATATCTTGACAGATGGGCCAGGGAATTACCTTGAGAGGCGCAAGCATTGGCCGTTTATTCAAATCGATAGACAGTCAGACGCACGAAAGGATGGAGTCATGCGGGAAAATGCAGAACCAACGAGATTTGCATTAATTAAGCAGCCAATCCTAAACTGTTGAAAGTGCTACAAAGGGGCCGTCCAAATTTCGGCACTCATGTGTGGAGCACCAGCAGCCCAGACGGGCTTGCACTCACCCGATTCACGGAGGTACTCGTAAAGGACGCCTTGCCTTGGAGTTTAGGGTTCTGGCGTTTTAAGTGCCCAGTTGAGGGCCACGCGGCCACACACTTAACCATCCTTTGCCCTAAACGAGATACCAAATTTACGGCATCGGTGTACTAATGGAGGGGGAGGGTTAGTTGGGATTTCACAACACCAACCAAACGCCTAACGTTCTTGGGGCGTGCCTCTCTACTGAAAGGAGGCAAGCTACGAAAGAACCGTGTCGAGCAGATGCACCCAAGAGCGCCAAATACAACCACGAGTGTGCCCACTCCCAAACTCTAAATTGCGAAATCAGGAAAACACAAATGCCAAGGGTTCTAAACCCTAAGGTCTGAAAACGATTACTAGAATGACTATTCTTATTACTTGTGCTTTTTCCCACGGTTACGCACAGTGTCGTTGCCCATACAGTTACAGGCTGTTAGTGTTACCACGACGGTCATCCCGAAACACTGCCGAAACAAGCAAACCAGACAGGACAAGCTCTGAGGCCAAGTGGCGCCTGATCCCAGCTGAAAAGCTGGCCAGTGGGGCTGTGGAGGTAGAAGCCTGGGAGGGGTTAAATGTAGGGGCCTTAATAATTAGAATAAGGTTTTGGGGCCCATTATACTATAATTATTATACGGAACCTCTCAAATAATATAGGTAATTATTTAGGCCCCTATATTAAATTAGGGTTTGGTTTAGGGATTGGGTTTTAGGCTTTGCCTTAGCTCCAAGCCCCGAGCTCCAAGGCCTAAGGAGCGAGCCTTTCAGAGTCTCCGCATCGATCTTCCAGCAGTCTCTCGCGTCGGCGAAAGCTCCATCCAGGTCTTCCAGAGGCTCCGGGTCGTCCTGGGATCTTCGAAAATTACACAGAATTCAAGTACAGATGTATATAAGCATACATGTATATGCGTGTATATACACATAATATAGGTGCATGAGTGTATGCACATATGTGTGTACATAGCTGGGTGCAGTAGCGATCAGACGAGGGTTTTGAAGGCTACATACTGCAAGCATACTACTGTCTGGTGCTTAGTAGG
>CAJNDV010008779.1:74215-94898 GCA_905221635.1 Symbiodinium sp. CCMP2456
CCCTACTAAGCACCAGACAGACTAGGTAGGAGACTCTCGCAAGATCGTGGCTATTGCCAGGTGCTTTGGCAGCTTCACACACCGGGGTTCGGAGCTGCTTTGACATCTCGTGTCTGGCTAGGCATTAAAGGACGAGGCGGGTTGGAAGGCCAAAGGTTAATTACTTCCTTAGATTTCGGGGGTGTGGGAGGTGGGGCATAGTCTGGTACAACAGTGTAAAGCTATAGACGGATATCAGGACATAAATACTGAAACCCCATATTAGAGGGCCATATATCTGTGCCGAGGCCTCATTCACGATGATATTTCTTTCTGCGAGTCTTGCCACTGTCCTGCTATATGCCGTTGTGCGTTGCCACAAGGGCTTCTTCCACTCGCTCAAGAACTCAAAGCTCCTACGCTTACAGTTCACAGCCGAAACCGAAATGCGTGTTTCCAACTGGTTCAGAAAGTAAGGAACCCGTAATGTAAAACCCTGCACTGTAGAACACTATCATGCAGCCCGAAACCCTTTTCGTTTCCGCAGGCTTGCCGAGTTCACGCCTGGAGGCATCATGCCGTTCTCTGAGAAAAAAACCACAAAAAACGCTAAACTTTCAATTCAGCCCGGAGGCAGGATCGGGCTCTGAAGCCTCACCTTCCTCCCCGCCGTCATCCTCGCTCGCGTCGCTGCCCTCCTGACCGTAACACACTGGGGTTAGGGTTTTAAGGTTTCGGGTTTAGGGTTCATGGGGTTTAAGGGCTTAGGGTTGGGTGGTTTGTGCGCTTTAGGGTTTAGGCTTCAAGGAATAGTGCAGACCACACTAGCCCTTTCTTGAACCAGGAGATGGTGTCCACGCTGAGACCCTTTTGTCGGAAGTTCATGTCTATATGCCCGCAATGCCCAGGCCTGAACCGCAGAGCCACAATGGGAACCTCTATCTTCCTTCAAGACCGGGCCAAGGAAGAGGCTAGCGCTGTGAAGCTAAAGCAAGACAAGGCTTAACGCTACGGTGGGAGAGACAAGGTAGAAAAATTAAAGCTGATTCGATAACGGTGGTATATCACGCAAAATTGAGGTTCTGCGGATTGAAGTTGCAGTTGCATCGGCTCTATATCGGAGCATCATAGTGGAATCGGCAACAGGCTCGGAAATTCCGACCATGTGGGCAGTATTTACTGGGTAACATAGCTCGCCTGCTCCTCCTCCTCCTCCTCCTACAACGACGACGACTATTGCAACTCCTAAAGCCTGAACCAACATTAAGTGGACCATCCATCGTCATCGCCACAATGAACATCATAGCAACTCTAACCGCCAGTCACGTCTTCATTGTCACCGGACTTCTCACCAAACCAGCATTTACATCATCATGCCTAGGGGACATGTCGTCCTCGCCGTGCTCTTATCCTCAAGCCTGGTTATCGTCCCCACCCTCATCCTACTCATAAGCACCGCCCCGCCCGGACAACCTATCCTAAATCCTCAACTAAACCCTAAACCCTAAACCCTAAACCCCAAACCCAAAACTCTAAACCCTAAACCTTTAAGTCCAGAGCCGGAGCAGAAGTGACCCTGGTAAGAACACGCCCAAAGCGCCCACCACGCCTCCGACTCCGAGCCCATGTCGCTCCGGAACAGCGGATTGAACTCATTGCCATGGCAGCTATTCAGTCGAAC
The DNA here is from genome assembly GCA_905221635.1 of Symbiodinium sp. CCMP2456. Taxonomy (NCBI): domain Eukaryota; class Dinophyceae; order Suessiales; family Symbiodiniaceae; genus Symbiodinium; species Symbiodinium sp. CCMP2456. Next base: position 75,876 of record CAJNDV010008779.1, read on the forward strand.
CATGGCCGTCTATATGGGATCTCGTATGCTAGGATCCCTTTTTGGTTTAGCAGCGTTTTACGCAGGCTTGACTAGTGCTCGCCCGGCAAGATTCCCAGCAGCCTAAACCCTAAACCGTTTTATCATTCCTGCCAAGAGAAGCTAGCCATTCATAGCTTGGGGTGGAAAGTCTCGACTCCTACACTACGGCCATCAAGGTTTGTAGGTTTGGGCTAGTCGCTGCTTGAGTTTGGCGTGTTTGCTTGTGTAGGCTATGCTGTCTGGAGTTTTCGGGGGCAGCAGAGAAGTGCCTTCAGAGTTTGGGGTCTCGATGTAGTGATCATATACGCTCTATCGCCATTTCGTCTCTATATAGACCCACAATAATTCAGCCCAGAACTTCTTCAGCTCAGTATTAAGGCCTCTATCGCTGTAGTGGAGCTAACAGGGTCCATGGGTTCTGCTCACTGGGTTTTGCAGCTTCGGATCTAAGGTCTATGCTTCTGCCGACCTACCTGCGTAGGTTTGGGTTCAGGGCTTGCTGCCTCATGTCGGGAGACGGGCGAACCCTGGGAAAGGCTTGCGAATTCAGGAGCCAAGAAAGCCAGCGACCAAAAAACTCCTGAGAGGGAGACATCCCTAAAACGGGTATACTTCACGTTCCTTCACTTGTGTATGAGTACGTGGCATCTCGGTCCCTGAGACCCACAGCCCACTGATAAGTGCAGACATCTTAGACATGCGCGTGATGTCCGGGCTAAGTGTTGCAAACACAAGCCGGCGAGAGATATAGAGAACCTGTTTAAATTGAAACGAACATTTAAGGGCTCCCTTAAGGGAGCCTTGAAGGGCCCCCGGAAGCATCGGGTATTGAAAACCTTTCAAAGGAAGCCTTATAGAGGGAACCCTATGGCAGAGCCCTTAAGCAAACCCCACTATGGATCCAGGAAAGGAACCTTAATCTGGAACCCTTGGAGGAAGCAAACGTAACCCCTAGAAGGAACCCATAAAGGCACGACCCCTTGAAAGGTAGCACTAATAGAACAATAAAAGGGTTCCTTTCAAGCAAACCCCGAAAAACAGTACAACTATGGAACACTAAAAGGAGTTCCGTTTAAAGGAACCCCCGAAGGCGCCCGCCTCCTCCCAGGCCAAGGCTTCGCTACGCTGCGCGGCACAGGCGGCCGCGGAGCCGAGCTCCGCGGACCAGGCGCCGGCGTCCGAGGCCGTGCCTTTCCTGGCGCTTTTTTTTGCAGGGTTTATAGGGTTGAGGGCTTAGGGTTTAGGGTTGAGGGTTTCGACTCACACACTCGCAAAAGCAGACATGGCGATAAGTGTCCGGGCCTAGGGTTTAGAGCTTGTAGGGTTTAGGGTGTGTCTTTGCCTTGGTAGGGGTTTAGAAGGGTTCTATACAGGATGTCTTTAACGTGCCTTGCCTAGCATGTATAAAATCAGGCTGTATGATAGTTCAATACGGCTCTATCATTCAAGGCTTTAGAAGGGTTCTAGACGGGCTCGGTCATGATCGCGAGGCATGGAGGCGACACTGAGATGTTGTGCTCGGCGTCCTTCTTTTGGAAGTGTTTTACTTTTGAGGTCGAGAAGTAGGTGTATAGTAGATATAATCTACAGCCTTAACTCCTACCGGCTTACGAGCCTTTCTCAACTCTACGTTCGATCCTGAGAGCTTTAAAGAAACAGACATCGAATTGTTGGGGGTTCTGGGTTTCATCGTTTGGCTCTTGGGGGAACCAGGTTCAATTGAGTGGTTAGTTTAACCTGCCGGGTTTAAGGGCTGTAGGACTCTTTGGCCTTGCGGCCTAGCAGAACACAGGGTACACAGTGCAAGCAGAACGGCGTCCAGCTATTTCACATCCTCACCAGGCCAGGATTCCAGTGCCACACCGAACAGGCCTTTCACTGGCCTTACACTTTAGTGAAACGTGTTCAGAAGACTCTGCAGCTGCGAAACGTTGACGCTCGTGCTTCTGGTCGAAGCTTCGAGGCTGCAGAGCCATCCGGTGACGAGTTCATTAGAGTCAGGATACATGGATCCCTGACGCAGGACCTGTGACTCTTGTTTGGCATGTGCCATATGCCATGACTACGTGACTACGTTCTGCAGGCAGGCAACATTGGCAGAGCACTCCACCAAATGACAAATTTCCAGTTGTCCTGGTGCCATCTTTGTTTCAAGCAGTTTTGGCCGCATTAGCCGAATCATTCCCCAGTTGTCAGTGGTAGGGGTGGAAGCTCCTGGTCGAGAAACCCAGCTCTGTCCCAAACGTGCATCACTTTCGCAAGCGACCACTGGGACGACCCACGAACTTCCCCCACTGCACGCCGACTGTGATCTGTTGTATTGAACTCGTTCGCGATTAAGACACAGTTCCCTTCCACATAGCCCAAGTTGTTGTCCAGGCGCTCCAAGGACATCATCCAATCTGTGTGTGGGCAGTATTGCAGCGGTACTCCAGAATAAAAACATCGCCCCTGCTGCTCCAAGAGCATCTGCAGAATATCAGTGTAGTTGATTTCGCACAGGTGTCCCCTGATTCTGGATCGTGTCCTCGCGCTTGCTGCCATTATTTTCGAAAATCCTCGCAGTGTCCTAGAGTACTGGGAAGGACTTGACGCACGGCGTTTCTGTGCCACGGCAACATCTTGCCTGAGCGTCTCCACATGCACGACTGATCTATCTGCATGGCGTACAAATTCCACTTTATCGGCAGACCACTGCGATGCAGAGTTGAACTCACAAGCAACCAGAACACAGTTCCGTTGGCAGTATGCTATGGAATTATCAAGTCGTTCCAAGGACATTCGCCAGTTTGAATGGGGAAAAAGAATCTCCATTGGCACTCCAGAATAGGCGCATCGCCCTTCCTGCTGCAAGAGCATGTGCAGCACATGTTCAGCCTGTAAGGTGCATGACCAACCTTTCTTTCTTGACCGAATTCGTGCTGAGTTCACAAGAAGTTTAACATTGCTTCGCAAGGTACGATGGTAAGCGCGGGCCTTTGATGCATCGCAGGTTCTGCACAAGCTTCTCTGGGTCGAAAACCGGTGCGGTGGTAGATGCTCTCCACAACCACTACACGGCAATTCACCCCACTGATTTGCCCTCCTGCACGGACTTCTGACAGTACGTGCTTTTGTGTGCACAGTCTGTGCTTCAGACACCAGATCGGCCAGCTGTCCCAGATAATGTTGAGGAGGCGCCGTCCTCTCCGTGGCAAGCTGATCCGGGAAGTGGCGTTCAAGAAGCAGATGCGAGCATGCTGCTGCGAAGTGCCTCACTGGCGAGATCCGCGGCACTAAACGGAGAACAGCCGCCATCGAACTGCTGCGAGGACGTCGAAAAACTTCTGCTGCAACCTTGCTTCGACAAGCATGCAATGTTTGACTCAAGAACTGTCTGAGCAGCTGCAAACAAGGCATGCTTGGCAGTAAGTTCCGGAATCTGTCTTCATTCGGACACAAGCTGACAAAACAGAGAACTGTCCATTATCTTGAATTCCAGCGGGCATGTCCCGGATCCAGACACTCAGTTCTGAAGCCTTCACGACCACCTCGAGCAACAATACAGAACCCCAAACTCGAACCTTCGAACATCCTAAAAGCCCAGCTCCAAGCCTTGAGCACGAACCAAAACCCCAGGAACTTCCACGCTCCAAACCGTGCCGAAAACCATCAGCTGTAAACACGAAGCCTGAACAGAAACCCAGGGACTTCCACCCCAAACCGCGCCAGCAAAAGTCTCTCTGAAAGGGCTTTAGGGCTTTATGTGTGCTGGATCTTTCTTTGTTTTCGGACGGGGGTGTTCAGGAGGGAGAGCTTAAGGCTTGTGGGTTTAGGGCTCCAGTCACACTGCGGTTTAACCTGTTGCACTCGTACTAAGCAGGCCGGGTCTTGTCTGACTGAAGAGCTGTCAGCCTCTTTTTTTAAGGGTGTTAGGACTCTACGACCTGTCTTTTTTATCGCCTTTGTGGTTCCGTATTGAGTGCAGCAGCGCGGCCCAGAACACATAGCATTTACATAACGCCTATGGAGATTATATAGGGTGTAAGGCGTCGGTGCCTGACCAGTAAGATCTTAATAACTTTTTTATAATCAAGGGACTATATTCGGGCTTCAAGCTTGGAAGTTGCAGGCCCGCAAGCCGGGAATGGGAGTAGGACCGTCCAGAATCGACTCTTGAACCCCAAACCGCGACTCAAAATCCAGCGGCCCCGGAGAAGCATAACATATTACAACCGGACAACCCTAAGTCTCAAGACATACTTAAAACTAATTGATTTCCGCCCTAAACCGCAGACTCCCCGGTGCCTCAAACTTTGCTGGTTGCATGGGTAGAAGCCCACCACCCGGAAAATGGTGCCCGGTGCAAACAGCACCTGCAATGCGGTGCTTAGGGGTTTCAGGTTTTAGGCTTCGTGGTCTTGGGCCAGTCTTGGGTTTGCAAGTCAGTGCGCTCGCAAGCATCTAATCTTGCGAAGTCATCGTCTTAGAGACGTCCGTGCCTGTCTCGAGGTTGTCTGTTCCTTGAACTTGATTTGAAGGTCTTGAAGACGGAAACCCCTGTCTGCAACAAAAGACTACACGAATATCCCTACAGGCCAGTATAAAAGCACTTGCTCCATTAAGAATCTGCTTTTGTTGTCTTTGTTTGCAGGCGTAGGGCAGGCCCGCTTATAGCCTGTGATCTGGTGCCAGAACTGTGGAGACGCTGCTGCCGGCAGTGGTACTGGTTTTTGATTTTGATTGGCTATTCCAACTGGGGTCCTTTTATTTTGGGCTTGAGTCCTTTTATTTTATAGGCCCCCGGTAGGAATGGCGATTTTTGTTGTTACAGCGATGCTCAGGATCGCCTTTGCTTTTCATGCGGCTGCCAGGTGCTTCGGGCGGATGAAGCTGTGAGCCTGTGGAACCTTTCCCCATCACGAGTCCGGAAGAACCTGGTTCTCGCAAGGAAGATTACGTGTGGACGTTTTGGTAGCGATAGACAGATTTGTCGTAAACGCTACTAGCGACAGAAATCACGATACCGGCACTGCAGTTTTTGAATTCTAGTACTAGGACAACCACAGCGCAGGTCAAACCTAGGCACTAAAGATGTACACTCATGATTATGGACTAGTAAACTGTGTATTAGTAACTAGTACAGAAAAAGGAGCACCCACTCTCTAAACTCTAAACTTCAATCCGGCATTAAGAAATTTCTGAGACTGGCTTTCCCCTCGGGCCGGTCTACGAATACGAAGTTTCTGCAGGTTGTTAGGTAACGGCGCCACAACTCCGGTGTCGTTTGTTGATTTTCTGGGCTCTCCCTCCTCGCCGCTGCACGTCTGGAGTAACTTTAGTTTTAATGGCCATCTACGTCATAAAGTTCCAACATAGATTAGGAAAGCGGAATACGTACTTGATTTCCATGTCAGCAGACGCGACCACTACGTGTTGCAAGTTTCTGGCTTCGACTACGTGGTTGTGGACCCTTGACTTCCTAGAACCGTATAGAGGTAAAGCCCCAAACCTCAGACCCAAACTCAAAACCTGAACCAGTACGCCCTAGATCCTCACCTCAAAACCCTGAAATGCTAGAGCCAAAACCCCAAACATAGATCCGAGACTTGCCTTCCCTCTCTCCCAGGGTTATTGAAGGCTCATTTCTCAAGGTGGCCTCCTGATGCTCCGGGGTGGCAGAGAAGTCAGCAACTGGCCGCGCGCTTGCTGCACGACCTGACATAGGGTTCTGAAATGTTCAATGCCAGTCCCTAGTACCAGCAAAATCTCCCTGGACCCTCAGGAGTCCCTGCATAAGTATACAGTATACTCTAAAAAAAGTAAGAACTCACCTCAAAAGTAATAGCATGTAGTTTAAAAAACATCCCCCTAGAGACCCTTGAAGCTTCAAATCCCTGAACCCCAAACCCCATCATTGCGAGGTGCGGATCTTGAAGACCACTCCGGAGGCAGACGCCGGCTCGCCATGGAGAGCGAGCTCTTCCGCCAGCGCTGGATCCTGTTGTTCTGGTGGGTTTTCTAAAAACTCAGAGCCTCCTCGTGGGTTTTTAAAACTCAGAGCCTCCTTGAACGGTTTAAGCCCCCCAGAGGTTGCGGTTTGTCACCGACCTGACCATGCAAATTGTAATGCAAGTTTTATAGGATCAACTCCTAGACCCTAAAGCCTGCTCCAACCGGGTTCAAGCCTTGCACCCGAAACCCTCCCCGATCCGTGAAGCCCACTCGAGCTCACGTGGGAATGCGAGGAAGCGCATGAAATCTGTATGTAACCCTTGCTTTGCCCCTCCAGAGCAGAGCTCCTGTTTTGTTTTACGCACTGTTGCTCAACAACTTGGACCACAGATGACTCCGTAGTCTTTTCGGACTATGTAAGAGCAGAAAGGTCAAATGCTACTTACTTGGCTTCATCGCAAAGTCACCTGGTTCAGGGGTTCCGGATCAAGGAAATTTATGGTCCCTTTTCGCTGAAGACGGTTGAGTAGAAGAGACATTGAAGTCAATGGTAACTGCCACCAGCTGTATTCGGCATAAGGCCGTGTTCTGAAGCATACCATGTCTGCCCCACATTCCGTTATCCACAACCCGAAACTCCGCAGTCCTGTGTGCAGGAGGCCGCGTGCCTGCGAGCAGGAGTCTGCTTCCGGCATCTCAAGACCGTTGTTGACAACATGGGTGTTGGTTCATGAGAGCATGTGAGACATAGAGAGAGAGAGAGAGAGAGAGAGAGACAGTGTGTGTGTGTGTGCAGGTGTGCTTGTACTCTATAGTCAGAATCATGCGGTTATGCCGATGCTTGTTGCTCTTGCTACGTTTTTCTGGTGTCATTGTCTGAATATTGCGGCGTTCGTTGTTGTTGCGGCTGATGTTGTTTGTCGGTGACGATGCCCTGCTTTTTCTTACTGATGTCCGTTTCAGTTCTATATTTAGCGGTAGTTACGTTTCGAATCGCGAGCACCTCTACAAATGCTGCAAGCAATGTTCAAGGAGGGTTAGGACTTTACATGCTCAAGCCTTAAACCCTGAACCCCTAAACCCTATAACCCCCTTTGAATTCTTCTAAACCCTTAACCCTTAAGCCGTTCGCGAGGAAGGTCAAGGCTCGTTGCATCAGAACCTCCTGCTGGCCAGGACTAAATCCAACGGCATCCGACTCGCAGACTCGCAGGCACTGAGTCCAGCAAGCCATACTATAGTTATACCCCTTTTTTGAACCCAGACTCTGTTGATCAGGTAGGGAGCAGCACTGCCCTAAACCCTAAACCCAAAACCTGGTCCCGAAACCCTAAGGAATAGGAATTCGGAATAGAAGTCCCGCTAACTCAGACAAGAAAGGTAGCATGGCGCAGCTGAATCCTGGGGTTAGGGAGGCAGTCCGGGTAAGATAGGTACCCAGAGACTCCGATATCATATCAAGCATCCTACTATAATAATCATATCAAGGATCCTATTATAATGTAAGGGTTACTCCTTAATTACGGAATATTGGAGAAAATTTAAGGGATACTCCTTCATTAAGGAATATTGGAGTCTCTGGGTAGCTTAAGTAGTACGGTGAAGTGGAACCTTAGCTTAGAACAACTCCCAGATCCGAAGCAACGGCAACCAGCACCATACCTTCAAATCCGTCGTCACGATAGGTTTGGAGGTTAGGGTTTTGAATTTGTGTTTCCGTTGGGGGGCGATTCGAAACGTCTTGAAAAACCCGCTGCCTCCACATAACGATGCTGCCCGGCCGATAGCCTCAGCTGACGACTGCGGCTAGCGAAGGCTGATGCTGCACTTTCAGCCCTGCAGCAACCACTGGTTCTTGAACTTAGGTCTCTTTTTGGGCTCTTAGCAGAATGACATCACTACAAAGATAGACCCAGCAGCAAGCTCTTCCATCTCCTTCGGCTGTATATTGTGCGTGTGTGTGTGTGTGCGCGTGCGTGCGTGTGTGCTTGTGTCCTCTGATTTACAAGTTTTCAACCGACAATAGATATTGCACATCATTGCGTGGGATTCTTTACTCTGTTAGTTGCATTGCGGACTATGGTCGTTGCATTGGTGGTATTGCATCCGCTGCAATGTGCTGCGGGTTTGCATGTTTACCTCATTTGTGGAACCGATAGCATTGCCGGGGCACAGTCCATGCCGAGTCTGTGGCCACGCAAGAAGTCGCGCATCCCGCCCGCAAAGCGGATGGAGCGGAAGCAAACGACCTTCGTCTAAACCCCATCCATCAAAGGTATTCTTCTCCAAGTTGTGGGTTTCGGGCTTGGAGCTCCCCTTACAAGGACTGTTGAAAGTATACTGGGGTGGTTACTGTAAAGGGTGTTAACCATCTGAAATGAGCTTTGCTGGTTCCGGGCTCGCTTCAGTTTTAGGTGTATTCTTCGGGGAGAGCCTTAAACCGTAAACCATACAACCCAAACCCTAAACTAAACGTGAGCCCCTGCACCCCTTTAAAGGGACCCCCTTGAAAGAACCCCTGAACGCAACCCTTAAAGGGAACCCTTAAACGAACCTCAGTCCCTACATATTATAATATAACACCCCTCAGGGGCTGAGTACGCTAGCCCAAAATAGGTTAACAGTTTGAATTGTACTAGGATTATATAAGCCCCAAAAGGTTAAAGGTTGCCTACTCAGTCCCTAAGTTATTATCTAACACCCTGTAGTAAAGCCCTATGAACACTACAACCCGGAACCCTTTTAGGGTTTAGGGCTTAGGGCTTGGAATGCGCCTTCCGTGCAGGTAGCGCTTGGATGGCAGCTGAGAGCTGCGCCTCCGGGAGAAGCGGCTTTCTTTTTTCGGCTGCGTTCTGGGTGTGGGGTGTAAGGTTTCAGGGCTTTCGGCTTTTGGGGTTTGCCGCTTGTCGGCTGGGGCTTAGATTTTGGGGCTTTTTGGCTTTAGGCTTTAGGTAGGGTTTATGATTTAGGCCTTGGATTTTCGTGGCTTTCGGTTTTAGGGCTTAGGGTTTTGCACGTTTTTCGGTTTGGGTTTCAGCGGGGCATACTATACTTGCCTTTTAGCCTCCGTTGGGTTTGCAAGATCTGGGTGGTCTTTCGGGAACCTGAACCGCAAACAACCCCAAACTCTAAAACTCACTGAAAGCCCTGAGTCCCAAGTCGAGTTGTAGAGGTCTTCTGAAGTTCAAAACCCATAAACCCTGAACCCCCAAACCCCCAAACCCCCAAACCCTCAAACCCCAAAACCCCATACCCACCCCCGGAAACCGAGCCCATGTCGGTGGAGGGTTGGGGAGAGAGTTCGGGGCAGGACCCCGAGGCTCAAAAGAATCCAAAAGCATCAGACCCCGATAGCATTTTGCTGTACAAACCATACTCTAAGCCCTGAGGCCCCTGCCCTACATGCTGGGGTATTTGGGCCGTCCAAACTCTAAACTGGGTTGTAGTTTGGGAGCGCTGAAAAGGATTTATGAATAGGTACCTCTTTAGAAGCCATAAGAGAAATTTTAAAGTTTCCCAAATTGCCACCTAGGCGAAGTCCTGAGGCCCTTGTGCCGTACATACTCGGGTATTTGGCACTAGGAGTTAGGAGTAGGGGAACCCTTGAAAATATAGACCCTCTCAATAAGGTCCCTATAAAAAACCAAAAGGTAGGGATAAGAAGGGTCCCCTTTAAGGAGTCTGCCTAGGAGGGACGGGCTTAGAGGGTTCAGGAAGGGAGGTTACGAAGTCTAAACCCTAAACCCTAAACCCAAAATCCTTAAACCCCTGAAACCTTCCGGGCTGGACTCCGAACCCTCTTGGTCGCACTGCTCCGGGTTTTAGGGTTTATAGGGTTTAGGGTTTATAGGGGTAGTTCTTTAAATTAGGGTCCCTTTTTGGGGTCCTTTTTATAAGGGTGCCGCACTAGATGGGGGATCTAAAAAGGGACCCTATTTTGGAGAACTACCCATAGGGGTTTGGGGTTTAGGGGTTCAGGGCATCCTAAGCCGCTAAGACATGCTTTGTGGTTGACGATCTTTCTCAATGAAGGGAGTCTCCGGGGTTGACCCGGGGCATAAAGATATTCACAACAAATCCCCAAACCATACGTGCTGAATTGAGGAAACTTGTATGCAACGTCTTCATCCACCTCACACCCGCGACCTGACCACCCCCCGAGTTCCAAAAATGAGTCGGGCTGCATGCGCCGCGTAAATATCGGCAGCACGCTCGCGCACCGCTGGTAGCGGCTGCTGCGAAAACTGCGACACCATGGCCGTGTTGACCTCACCTCAGTTCCGTGAAGAGGCCGTGCTGCAATCTTTGACAGAATGCTAGGTTCTCCGGCGCATACTTTTTCGGCCACGTCCCCAACATTTCAAAACATGCGGTGAAAACTCCAATCTAAAAAAGTGCAAAGGGGTATACCGTAGAACCTGAGAGTTCTATTGTGACGGGGCAGTTCTGTGGCAATCTGGGAAGTCTGCATAGATGGAAAAGCCTTAACATTCAAAAACAAAAACTTTCCCCAAGCCCTAATCGTCCTAGAACGGACCCGAGTCTTCCAATCTTGATAGGTGTAGTTTTGAGAGCTATTTTCCGTCGGGCTTGCTAGTGCTTAGGGTTTAGTGTGGAGCAATGAGTTCTGAAGTGGAAACACTAAATCCGAAACCCCTAAACCGGCAGCAAGTTGCTGTGGAAGGTGGTATCTGAAAGGAACAGGTTCAGAGCAATCACATTCGCCGGGCTTAGGCCCACCTGCGCGGGGGCTGAGCCGAGTTGATGTCTGTCTTCACTCTCGAGTTTAAGATTGTGGACGCTGAAACTAGCATACACATAGCTGCCTGGTGATTCCGGCCAGGAAAACTGGAATCAGCATGAATCAAGTATGTTAATCATTCTCTGTATTTCGATCAGAACCGTCATCATGGATTGCAATCGCTGCTAGTCCCCGAACCCTAAAGTTTCTCTATCTATCTGGGACTTCCCGAAGATTAGGGACCAAAGTTCGGACCCCCAAATGCTGGGATCATCACATCTTTGGCTTTGGGTTTGGGAAATTCTCCCGATCTCTCTCTCTCTCTCTTTCCCTCCTCCCGGTTAGGACCTTTAAATAAACCCTCAAAGGGCCCTAAAACAAAATTTCTCGAAACTCCCAAAGAGCCACAAGAACACGGCCTCTGAGGCAGAGGGTTCCCCCCTTCGAGCAGCGGTGACGATGTTTGTCGCTACGGTAGCAGATCCAGCAGAATCTCTCCCCGTTTGAAGGATCTTCAAATAGCAAGAGTGGAGCTCTGCTGTGGGGTTCCTCACATTCGGTAACTCCCATCAATGAGCCACCCTAAACCCTAAGCTCTTTCTCCGAAGCAATGAGATCGGGTTCGGGGCCCGAGAGAGAAATTAGGGTCCCTTTGTAGGTCCCCAATATAGTACGGCACCCTTATAAAAAGGACCCTAAAACTACAGGAAATACAGGTGGGGAGCAGAGGGTATATAGGGCTTCTATCAGGCTTCTATAAGGTATATAAACCTTCTATAAGGCTCCTCTAACGGTAACTAACCACCTGAAAATGTCCTAGATAAAAGGGACCTTAATTTTGAGAACTACCCATTTGGGGGTTTCCGAAAATAGGGGACCCTGATATGGTACCCTAAATAGTAGGATCCTTATTATAAGGACCCCAAAATAAGGTACCCTAATTTAGAGAACTACCCTAAACCCTAAACCCTAAGCCCTAAGACCCTAATTACTACCCTAAACCCTAAACCCTAATTTGGAGAACTCCCTAGACCCTAAACCCTAAGACCCTAATTACTACCCTCAACCCTAAACCCTAAGACCCTAATTTGGAGAACTACCCTAAACCCTAAACCCTAAACCCTAAGACCCTAATTTAGAGAACTACCCTAAACCCTAAACCCTAAAACTCTAATTTAGAGAACTACCCTAAACCCTAAACCCTAAGACCCTAATTTAGAGAACTACCCTAAACCCTAAACCCTAAAACCCTAATTTAGAGAACTACCCATTTACAGGTAAAGCCCGCCTTGCCCTCGGCGGTCAGGCGAAGAGCCAGGAGCTGAGCACTGGCTAGGGCGCCTTTGTCTGGCCCAATCAGCCTGGGGGTTTTAGGGTTTTTTGGGGTTTCGGGTTTGGCGTTGAGGGTTTTTTAGGGTTTAGGGCTTAGGGCTATGGGATTTGGGGCTTTTTAGGGTTTAGGGCTATGGGTTTTGTGTTTAGGGTTTGCTAAACACGGTTGGGGTTTTGGTAACATAGAGACTTGAATAGGGGTTGCGGTAGTAGATTATTGTGGAGCTGCACAGGGACAATTAGGGAGTATGGCAGTCTTTGGCAGTAGAGGTATGCATAAGGGTTCTGGTAGTATACTTTCGTATAGTTGCAGGCTATAGTACAGGGACTGTGTGGCTACTAATTCTGGGATTGTGGATTGGGATTACCGCTTTGCGTGACGGTGGGCCAAGGGTTCTGTGGTTCGGGGTTTGGGCTTTCTACGGTTTGCATATGGCTTCATGGGTAGTTGCAAGTACAGCAACCATGGTTTATGATCACATGAACCTCAACAAGCTTATTTATGGCCCTCAATCTGTGCAAACCGATTGAAACACCTATATAACCTATAACACTTCACAAAGCCCAAGAGAAACCTGAAAGGCACAGGGCCTTATTGTGGGTTTTACAAGGTCTTGAGTGGGTTTTACGGCTTGTTTAAGGCTTGGGTTTGTATGGGATCTTTACAGGGTTGTGGAGCGTTTAGGCCATTTGTGTTATTGTCTTGTAGACTTCTATGGGCATGTTTTCAAGAAGCCTGTTACTTAAATGCTTTTCCTTATGTCTTTCCTTTAGAAAGCGACTCTTTCAGATTCAGGGGTTTAGGGAGTTTAGGGTTTAGCCGACAACGGTACGATTAAACCGCAAAAGCCTGCCCCAAAAGCCCAAGCAACCCATCACCCGAAACAGGATGGTCAGAAGGTCTGCCGGGAAGAGGTCATTAGTTTCCGTGCCCACTCTCCCTGGCTCTCTTCAGTCTGCCACAGATTGGTCATGATGACTTCGAAGTCTCCCACCACTCATCAAACGTGGCCACTGATTGAGCCATGAACGGGTACAGTAGGAAGGCTTTGCGCAACTTCGGGCTGCGCCTCCGCAGCTGACTCGCTCTTCTGCTGGGAGAACGTTCGCAGCCATCCGACCGGTCGCTGTACAAACGGCCCGGCCCTTGAGGACTTAAGCGGGAATCCGGTGCCTTGAGCCTTTGCCCTGGTTGTTGAACTGGTCCAGCCAGCCTCGATCGAGGGCGGTTGAGCCGGCATTTTAGTTCTCAAAAGAAGAAATTCAGGCACAGTCGCCATTCCCCGTTTCAAGCATGGCTCATAAACGTCGGTCAAGCATTCCATGTGAGTGTGCGCTGATGTCAGGAGGACATTCAAGTGCAAGTCCGCAACCCTTTTTGACTGATCCTCACGGTGAAAGATCTAAGAACCTAGAAAATCTAAACGAAGCTCATGTTGAGCTATCTATAATGCTAGGATGCCTTTTCGAGCGAACCAAATTTCCTGGACCGTTTAAATTAAAGAGTCTGGGTGTGTAGAAACATGCAACCCAAGTTTTAGAAATCCCAGGTTTACAAACTCTAAACTCTAAAGATTGAGCCGTAAACCTTAAACCCTAGACTCCGAACCTATATGGGTGTTTCCGAAAATAGGGGACCTCAATATAGTACCCCAAAATAGTAGGATCCTTATGATAAGGACCCCAAACTAGGGTGCCCCTAATCTTCGGAAACTCCGATACAGACCAGACATCGATCTGAGGACATCGCTTCAATGCCTGCAGTAGCTCAGCCGCCACCTTCCCGGGCTTTTGCTGCTCCTGTCGGACGGCTCTTGACTTAGAGTTTATAGGGTTTTACGGTGTTAAGGCCTGCTTGCCTCCTGCAGTGCTGAGTTAGTTTCAAACACAGAAGCCTCAATCATTGGAAACATGTCTTTTGGGGTCCATTGCCGACGACAGATAACAAGGAACCCTGCGGAATCAGGCTACTCCATGATAGACTTTTCTTAAAGTTGGGACGTTGAAAAGTTGGAAAGAAATGCGCCGACTTCAGTCAGTTTTTTGAAAACTACCCTACGGCTCCAAAAAGTCTAGCAGCCCTGTGCAGCCGGGAATTTGGGCCCACAATCCAAGAAAATTGGATGCTTAGACCCTAAACCAGTAGGCCCTGAACGCTAAACCCGAATCCGAACCGTTTTGCGACCCTCAGGGTCATAAAGACTTGAATAGCACGGCACGGATTGTTTCACTTGAAGGCTTCGGCATAGAGTCGGGGCACAAACCCTCTTGGAACCACTTCAACCGTAAACCCTTGAGCCCCACACCGTTTGGTTGCATTTCTCCAAGGGCTTCATAAGGGTTGTGTTGGGTTGAGGGTCTGGTTTCTTGGGGATTATTTTCGTGGACAGGGTTTCCGGCTTCAAGGCTTTGCGACTTGGGGGTTACGTTGTTTTAAAAGCGAGTTCTCCCGCTGATGACGGGGTTTCAGCGTCACCTCCTCGTCCACGGCGGCACCCTGGGCGGTGCTGACGGAGGTCGTGGGCATAGCCTTGGCCAGACTTGATGGTTTAGGGTTTTAGAGTTTGACCTGTTTTGGTTTCGGATAGAGCCTGAATTTCAGTGCTTCATGCCCTTCAGGAACCGTCCCCGCAAGGAATCCCATGCCTGTTGACCCCTTTGAGGAATGGAGCTCCAGTTCTTCAAGCGCTCATAATGACGAGCAGCAGTACCATTGTCCTGGCCAGCTCCCCACGTCATACGAGACCTCGGTGATAGGTAGGATTTAGGTTTTAGTTCCGCGTTGGGTTTAGGGTCTTGGGTCCGGTAGGCTCAGCGGTTCAGACAAAAAGGTTTTGAGGTTAAGGCTTCTGGGCTTGATGCGATCTTTTTGGGCAATAGTAGGTTGATTTTGTTTCGTTTAGTGCAGCCTTAAAAGTCAGACGAGGGCTGGCACTTTTATGAACACTGCTGGGGCAAGAACTCGGCACTGGGCAGGGCTGCGCGTGGGAGAATAGTCCTCTTTGAGACTGCCAGCATTGCCTTTCCTGCCGTTCTTCGGGAGAATAATCCTAAACCCTGATATCGTTGTGGTTATTTGCATATCAACTCAGGCAATGGTAAGCACCATCTGATACTTTTCAGATCCCTGATGTACAAACACTCCTTCTTTAGACAGAACCGGCCTTCTTGCTTCATGGCAGTTTAAGGACCTTGAAAGGCAAGGCGGTGTGTTCATCAAGGGTTTCATTGCTCAAAACTTTAACGTAAACACCAAACAACCTTACTCCATCTGCTTACCCCGTCTCTTCCATCACATCTGCACAGGACGAACGTGCTTGACGCCAGAGCGCCGTGGTTTCCACCGCTTAGCCACCAGCTATGAAGACTACCCCTTTGAAAACCAGCCTTCGCACGTTCAAACCCTGAACCCTACACATCGCATTTGACGGTTGTAAGATAAATATAGTGTCTCAAAATCCAATACTTCTGGGCTCACTTGAAGTGCTGACTAGTATATGTACTCCTACATACATAATCCGTGCTACCCACAACCCTGAAGCAATAACACCTCTTCCAGTAGTATCTTCATGCCAAAGAACAGAAGCCCCTTGGCGCAGTGCAGATAAGGTTACCTACTCAGCCCCTAAGATCTTCACGCCAGGGAGTAGTATCTTCACCTTAAACCCTAAACCCTAAACCCTAAAGCCAGGGAGCAGAAGCCCCTTGGCACAGTGCAGATAGGTGCTGACGCTGGGTGACAAGTACTTCGGCATGCCGGGCAGCCTTGGCTTCTTATCTAAGGTTGAACCCATGGGCCCCTAACATGGGCCCTTAGGGGATTCTAGGGTCCCTTCAGGGTACATATATGGGACTTTCCGAGAAGAAGGGGTACCTTATTTTGGGGTCCTTATAATAAGGATCCTACTATTTAGGGTACTATATTAGGGTCCCCTATTTTCAGAGACCCCCATATAGTAGGTATATAAGGGTCCCAGGGTTAAGGGCCCATACTAGGGGCCCATGGGTTCAACCTTAGATCTTACTTCCCAGAGACTCCAATATCCCTTAATTAAGGAATATCCCTTAAATTATAATAGGATCCTTAATATGACTTAAGGTATATTCTGAAATTAAGGGATATTGGAGTCTCTGGGTTCTCAGGAGGGTAGAAACGCACCCAAGGTTCAGAAATGCGAAGGGAGAGTTAAGAAACAAGGCATGAAGCAAGAAGAAGCTACAATCCAAGGCCTGGGTATCGAGGCCTGTCCGTTTCGGGAAACCCTTGCTGGAGTGGGGGAGGCCCGAAACCCGAAGTTCACTCCTCCGCCACAAGGGTTTAGGGTTTAGGGTTTGGGGTTTAGGGTTTAGGGGTTTAGGGTTTAGGGTTTGGGGCCTAGGGTCCATTTCTAGACGAAGGCTTTTGATAGGTCACTCTAAGTTTTGCGACATGAGGTTCACCTGGGGTGTGAAGGTGCTTTGATGCGGGGGACCCTAGGTACTGCTTCTTTCTCTGTGCATAGCACCGATATTTACAAGTGCTGCAAGATGGATTATCTTCCCCGAAGAAGCAAGTGAGGCAAGTGGGGCAAGCAGGGCAACCGCAGTTCGTGGATCCATCAGGCGCTCGCAACACATCTTCACCTCTGCACCTATCGTGCATCTGCATAGTCGACTCAAAACCCCTTTCCTATGCATGAGCCACGTTTCGCAAGATCTAGCTCGGGCGGAAGTGTTTCAGGAACCCAAGGAACCCAAAGCCCCAAGCCCTACAGATTGAACCCTCGGCTCCTAATTCCCCAACTCGACCCCCAAAGTTGTAAGGCTTTAACAAATCGGATAGACTATAGTTTAAACGTGATAAGGCCCCTGTGATTGCTAGGGGTGTTTAGGGTTTTAAAGCTCGCAGCTTCTGGGGCTTTGGGCTTCAGGGTAATACTTTCATGCAACTTAACGCGCGGAAGTTCGGTAGACTGCAAGTAATACTGATCCGCGACGGTTCATGGTAGTTTACAGTTTAGAGTTCGGTTAGGAGCACGGCACGGCAACTATAGCTGCCACAGCTTGTACAATTTGCGCGCTTACAAGCCTGCATAGAACTGCGCAAGAAACACAACTCAACTCCCACCCCAAAAACATTCAGACAAGCGGCCAGCATCCCAGCCAAAGCTGTGAGACCTCCGGCCAAAGGAGCTGTACTCCCGGCGCCGTTTCTTGCGCCTGGCCAGTCGTCTCAAGCAGTGTGTCTTCTTATGAAGCACCGGATTCCGGAAGCTCAGATGTAAGGTCCTCGTGACGTTCAAGGCCGAATCCTTTACGCTGCAGTTTCTTGTGAAGTAGAGTACTTTATGAAGCTCTACCAGGGTTACTCGTCGGGTGTGTGTTAGCATCGTGTTCAAGGTCTTTAGTACAACATAGCTTTGGGGTTTAGAGTTGACGTGTAAAGGTTTCGACTCGCACGCTCGCACAAGCAAACATGGATTCCCGCAGCCAAGTCCTGCAGAACAACTAATCTGCTATAAAGATTTTGTGTGTGGCGATCAAGTCTGATTCGAGGTTGTCTCGGTTTGGCTTCCGTGTTTTGACACGGTGAACCAAAACTAGATGAAACGCTTCTGGGACCCATTGTCACTCGCAGGTCCTTGCTGAAGTTTGAGGGCTTTTCTGACGACGATAGGTCTGATTCCCGAAACCTGACAACCCTAAATTCACATAGAACCTTTGAATCGAACTAACCCTCATCATAGGAAGCTCAAGAACCCGTATGGCAGAACCCCAGGGCCCTCTAAACCCGAAGCCCCAAAGAACTCCGGAAGGCTTTTGAGCGTCGATTTGGCAGAGGAAGCGGGCTCTGGGCTGTTCAGGGGAGTTCAGGGTTTGGGGATTCGAAAGTTTAGGGCCCGTTCCTTGATGCCGGAATACGGATTACGGTAGGTATCCCCCTCAACTCCACACTTGAAGCCATAGACCCGACGAGCCCGAAACCCCTCAAGCACAAACCCCTCAAGCCCAAAAAGCCCAAACTGACAAGCCATAGTCCCAAACCATACACCCCACACCCTCCCTCTCTCCAAATCCTAAACTCTAGACCCTAGATCCTAAACTCTACTGACACCTAAACCCCGGAAGCTCTGATCCCCAACCCTAAAGCGCTGACCCACCATCAGCAACTAATGGCAGCCAGAGTCTTAGAGTCTAGCAGCTAGAGCGTTGCAGGAAAGTGGGGGGCTCCAAATATCGAGAGATCAACTGGTCATCAGTTTAGGGGGTAGGGTGAAGCCTCAACTCTTATGTTCAAGAAAACTTACTACGCAGGCTTCCTATAGGTGCTGTAAGATGCAGGGTTTAGGGCTTAGGGCTTTAATACACCCTGCGAAACACTACCAAACTCTGATTTTTGCCTCATCAAGACCTTATGATGGTATGAAACCCTGCCAGCCATGCGCTCTAATTGACCCTCCAGCTGGAGAACTAGTTTTCAGAAAACCCTTAGCACACCGCATAACCCGAAGTATGAGACACCCCAAATAATCCTAGACTAAACCCTAAACCCTAAAACCATAAAACCTAACCCTAAACCCTAAGCCCTAAACCCTCCCTAAATCCTAAACCCTAAACCCTCCCTAAACCCTAAACCCTAAAACCCTAAACCCTAAACCCTAAGCCCTAAACCCTTTTTTCACAAACCCTCCCTAAACCCTGAACCCTAAACCCTCCCTGAACCCTAAACCCTAAACCCTCCCTAAACCCAAAGCCCTAACCCTAAACCCTAAACCCCAAACCCTCCCTGAACCCTAAACCCTAAACCCTCCCTAAACCCTAAGCCCTAAACCCTCCCTAAACCCTAAACCCTAAACTCCAAACCCTCCCTAAACCCTAAACCCTAAACCCTCCCTAAACCCTAAACCCTAAACCCTAAACCCTAAAACCCTAAACCCTAAACCCAAAGCCCTAAACCCTAAATATTAAAACCCTCCCTAAACCCTAAACCCTAAAATCCTAAAAGCCTAAACCCT
>CAJNDV010008779.1:94998-128396 GCA_905221635.1 Symbiodinium sp. CCMP2456
CCTAAAATCCTAAAAGCCTAAACCCTGAGCCCTACACACTAAATATTAAAACCCTCCCTAAACCCTAAACCCTAAACCCTAAAACCCTAAACCCTAAGCCCTAAACCCTAAATATTAAAACCCTCCTTGAACCCTAAACCCTAAATCCTAAAACCCTAAACCCTAAACCCTAAGCCCTAAACCCTAAATATTAAAACCCTCCCTGAACCCTAAACCCTCAACCCTCCCTAATCCCTAAGCGCCGCAGGCCTCCGCTCCGTCGCTCAGCTCCGTCCTCGAGGCACGGAGGAGCTGCAATCCCTCGAGGTCGGCGTTGCTCAAACCTGGGAGGTTCATGGGAGCTAGGATTAGGGGAACCCTTGGGGATATAGACCCTCTCAATAAGGTCCCTTTTAAGAGAGCCAAAAGTAGGGCTCAGAAGGGGTACCCTTTAAGGGGTACCCCTAATAATACTACCTAGTTCAGGGAGGGTTTAGGGAGGGAGCTCTAAATGAAAACTGGGGGGCTCTATGTCGGTGTGGGGGTTTAGGGTTTAGGGGCCTTAAGAAATTGACGGTGTAGGATTTTAGGGTTTAGGGGCCTTAAGTAATTTAGGATGATGAGTAGGGTTTAGGGGCCTCCAAATAATTTCGGATGCAAAGTAGGGTTTACGAGCCTTGGAGAATCTGCGGCGGCTCTCGATTCGAGGATTTACGGCGTGGGTGGGATAAAAGAGATTTTGTTTCGAGGCGGTATAGCAGGAGTTCAGGGTTTGCGAATTAGCGGTGTTGCTAGGGTCTTTAAAGGCTTGGGGTTTTGCAGGTTTAGGGATTCGGGTAGTTTTTTAAAGTAGCGTCCCTTTGTAGGTCCCCAATTTAGTACGGCACCCTTGTAAAGAGGAGCCCCCAAAGGGACCCGAATTTAGAGAACTACCTATATAGAACCCTTTTAATACCCTCATAGATCCCTTTAAGGAACCCCTTCTAGTACCTTTATAGATCCCTTTAAGGAGCCCCAAAAGGGACCCTAATTTAGAGAACTTCTCATTTGCAGAATCCTTCCAGCTCGAGGCTCAAGTCGCGCTTCGAGTTTCAGCTCAGGTCGCGATGTGTGGAGTACTGTAGAGGCCTTAATAATTAGAATAGGGCTTTGGGGGGTTCCTTTTTAAAGCTATAGTATAAGACCCTAAACCCTAGTACCCTGTTCTAAGTCTTAAGGCCCCTACATTAAGGAGTCCAGGGCTTGGAAGCTTCGGGCAGATCGCATCAGCTGCTTTAGGGATTAGGGCTTAGAGCTAGCAAGGCTAACCTTAAACGTCAAAACAAGGCAGCCTTGGGGGAGTTGAAGGTTTAGGGTTTAGAGCTAGCTTGCTAATCTTAAACGTCAAACAAGTCTTGGGGGGATTAAGTTTAGGGTTAAGGCCGTGTTCATTCTAGCTGTACTGCAGCTTTGAGCAGCCTCCCTCCCCAGACCTTCCAAAAGAGAGGATGTGGGTAGTTCTCTAAATTAGGGCCCCTTTCTGGGTCCCCAACGTAGTACGGCACACCCTTATAAAAAGGACCCTAAAAGGGACCCTAATTTAGAGAACTACCTATATAGAACCCTTTGAGTACCCTCATAGATCCCTTAAAGGAACCCCTTATACTACCTTTATAGATCCCTTTAAGGAGCCCAAAAGGGACCCTACTTTAGAGACCTACCCATGTAGCTGGGAAGGGAGCCTCGCCTTCAAAGAAGACCCCGAGACGACTCTCGCAACCCCAAACCCAAAGGCCCCAAGTGCACATCAAATCCTGCAGCCTCAAACCTAATCTGGGGGCCTTAAGAATTAGAATAAGGTTTTGCGGTAGACTATACGGTAATTACAATAAGGAGCCCCCCCCCCCCCAATAGTATAGGTAATTATTTCAGCCCCTATATTAAACTCAGCCACAACTCCGGACATGGTGGGCTTGGACCAGTTTTAAGCTTCAGATTCATGGTTTAAGGCTGTTTGGGGGTCTTAGGTTTGAGAGGGCTTGAGGGGATCTGATTCACTTTGACAGATCAGCGGGCCTAGTAAGGAAGTAGGGCTTCAAGTGCCGAAGCAAATCATTCATTCTCGGGCTTTGAGTAAAGCTGCCCAGCTGTAACATTCCTTACGAAGTCCCCTGAAGCTGCGAGGCGGGTTTAGGGCTCAGTCGTATCGTCGTAGTCGTCCTCGTAGGAATCCGGAAGTACCCTCCCTTAATTAAGGGATATACCTTAAATCATATTAAGGATCCTACTATGATCTAAGGAATATTCCTTAATGAAGGGATATTGGAGTCTCTGGGTATCGAGGTTGCAGACGGGGAGCTGCTCCCCCTTGAAGTCAGCTTCAAGACCACCTCGTGCGGGGGGTTTGCAAGTACCCCTGAAAAACCGCCAGAGCAAAGGGCCGAGGCCTGACATAATATAGGGGCCTTAAGAATTACCTATACTATTCTGGGTGCTCCTTATTGTAACCCCAAACCCTACTCTAATCTTTTAGGCCCCTATATTAAGCCCTCAAGCCCTGAATTTAAAGTCTAAGCCCTCACGGCTTAGAGCTGACAGGGTTTAGGATGGCAGGTACCTTGAACCTCGAGGGCCATAGGGCTGAACACTGTAGAGGTATGAAGTAGTTAACACTCTTCCGTGAGTGCTCGTCGTTGTGCCTATAGTGCGTTGTAATCCCAAACGCCTTTCAATGTCATTTCGGGTGTGACAACCCAAAACCGTACACCCTAAGATTATCACCAACCCTGAAACTCTTAATCCTAAGACAGTCAAGCATTCAACAGGATGGACTTTTGACATGGGCAAAAAGACACATCCGTTGCACGGCCCAACGTTGTCGCACCAAGCATGACCTGAGACTGAAACGAATCCTGTTGAAGCTCTGGAAGATAATCAGAACGACGGTTTAGGGTCTTGGGTCGAAGAACGACCCTTGCAAAGCTCTCACCTCGGACTGGCCGCACCAGTGCGCCCACATGAGCGAGGACAGCCTCCCAGCGCTCTGGGCAAGCCTGGGCCAGCCAATAAACTCCAAAACTAGATTTAGGATTCACAGTGGTTTAGGTGTGCCTCTTGTACAGCACATTAGGGTTTGAACAGGTTTTGCGCCGGCTTAGTCTTCGCGCCTGCAGCTTGTTTCAGGCTGACCACCGCCTGTCTTAGGACACATGTGTATAGTCTAAGCGCCCACGTCTCACCGCTTTGGTGTATTTGGGTCTTTGCTATGTTTCCGTTGGATTTGTGTAGTCACTCCGCGTGCTCTTTGTCAATGCCTGTATATTTGCCGGGACGAGGCCATTCCACGCAAAAAGAAAGGAACAAACACCTCCTCTGTGTCCATTGGCAAGGTTTGGGAGTCAAGAAAACATCAAGGCTTTAGGATGAACGCAGAATTTCGGGGTTTGGGGGTCTCGGGTTTAGGGTTCGTATGACACAAGATAAACCGCCAAGAGCTTAGGAAGTTTTGGGGGTTTGCAGTTTAGGCTCTTCCACCAACAAGGCTTAGGATCTGGGCAGCTGGACTGTCTGGGGTGTAGGGTTTAGGGTGTAGGGTCTCGGGTTTTCAAAAATTATGCTGTTCAATGTTGAAAGGAAACTTCGGAAACACGACAGGAAAACGAGAACACGACACCCTAAAGCCCTGCAGCAAGATATTACTGGTGAGCCTCATGGACATACGTATAAGAATCATAATGAAACACGAACGAGACCATAAAGATGAGAACAATCATACGAACATGACTGATGGTATATTCATAAGCTATCATAACCATAATGCCCGCACTAGTCTTGATCGTACTGATAACCATAATCTTGCCTGAACCCTACATGAACCTTCAATCTAAACCCCTAAACGGTTTTTTTCTTCGACCCACACCCTCAGTCCTTTTGCACAAGCCTCGTTGTCCAGCAACCCGTTCTAGCCAAACACGCACTCCCCTAACGCATGCGAACTGACACCCCTGAAGAAACTGTTTGAAATGTAAGCACACTACTAACTTAGGGGCTGAGTACCCTAGCCCAAAAAAGGTTAACCTTTTGAATTATACTAGGATTATATAAGCCCCAAAAGGAAGGTTACCTTCTCAGCCCCTAAGCTAAACTCACTGATTCTTTCGGTGTGAAAGGACACGAACTCCAATGACATAGGCTTCCTCCGCGGGAAGATTTCAACACTGATGCCGACCTATTCCAGGTGCTAACCCTAAGTCCTACACCCTCAACCCGTCATCTGAAACCCTAAACCTTTCATATCCATCTATCTATCTATCTATCTATCTATCTATCTAAATATATAGATATAAGTACGCGTATGTGTGTGTATTTTTCCTATATATGTGTGTGTTTATGCGCAGAAGCTTTGAGTCCGCAGTCAACATCGTGTCCACCAAGCCCTGAGTCGAGGAGTCACTTTTGGGCGTGTCTCAGGGCTTTTTTTTGTTGTGAAAAAGTGCTTCATTAAGGGGTCCTTTAACGGGTTCCCTTAGGGGTTTCGCAGGGTTCCTTTAAGAAAGGGCTTTGTGAAGGGCTCCTTTAAAGGGTTTTCTTAGGGTTCCTTTAAAGGGTTCTGTTAGGGTCTCTAGGGGCTTCTTTAAGGGTTTTGCAGGGCTTCATCAAGACTTGCTTCAAGAGATCTGTAGGGCTCTATACGGGGTTTTGGAAGGCTCTGGAGGTTCCTCTCCGTGTAGTAGGTTTAGGGTTTAGGGTTAGCTTGAGCATTATGAGAGCCTTTGTTGGTTTGAAGGGGGTTAGATAGGAAGGGCTTCAGGGGTCTGCACGCATTTTCTTTTGTCAAGGGCTTTTGGCTTCTGGGGTTCAGGTTTCGATAAAGGTTCCAGGGTTATGGAGTTCAGGGCGCGGGGCTGACGGGGAACATGTTCAAAGGTTTGGGCGTCGTCGGGCTTTGCGCTGTTAGGTCTTCGCCGGAAAGCCCGCAATCCCGAGAACTACAGCTCAGATCGCGATAAGCCCGTGCACCGACAGCCCTGATGCCTCAACAACAGCCGCCATTCAACCAACATAAACCTCGTTCGAGCTATGTGATGATGAGAAGCCGAAAATGCAACAATTGCATTACAAAGAGAATGCGAAACAACCTTAATGAACACTAATGTGAATATTCTCTTCGCGCTGTATGAAACTGAAGCTCGAAAGCTCAGCAACCAACTAAGCGAAGTTTTGGGGGAATTCTGTGTTGCTCCATATGGACCTTGGCTGATTCCTACACGTCGTAATCCAAGGTAGGAGCCTGCTCTTGAAAGCTCCCTAACTCGAAAAACTGCACCCTACACGCCCAAACCCTAGAACCCCTTTAGGCCCTAAAGCCTCCAGCCGAAACCGCTAAAACGCGAGACACGCCTAAAGCCTGAAGACCCCTGCAGCAAGCCCTACAGGCCTGAACCCAAAACTCGTAAATCCAAGCCCTTCCTGTCCTCCAAAACAGGAAAACCAACAGACTATAATTGGTACGACTACTAGAGATTACATAGCCCTTTTGTTTTTTGCAGCGACTACCTAAACCTCGTAAGCCCTACACATCCCTGAATATCACTTATTGCCCCAAGAAGCCAGGGAAACAGAAGGTTAGATTTTCAGATCACTACTAAGTTGTAAGAACCCAAGAAATTCAAAGGTTGGAAATTGGAGAACTAAGTAGGTCATCATACAACGTCCCCACACCCTAAACCCTAAACTCTAAACCCCTAACCCCTAAACCCGATAAAAAGGACCCGGTTTAGGGTTTAGGGTTTAGGGATAAAAAGGACCCTAAAAGGGACCCCAAGAAGAGGTCCCACGAGCCGGCCGGGAGGCCGCATCTCCCTGGAAGGCCGCAAGGTCCAGGAGATTGAATCCACGCGCGTCCTCGAGTGGCGGTTGCTTTCATATCGGGAGCCTAATAATTACCAATACTATTTTGGGGGGTTCCTTATTCTTAGTAGAGTAGAAAGGGCCCCAAAACCCTATTATTCTAATTATTAAGGCCCCTACAATAGGGGTTTAGGGTTTAGGCTAAGGTTTGGGGGGGTTTAGTATTTAAATTACCAAAACGACTCCGTTTTTCAAAGACAAGCTTCGAGATACTTAGTAATGCTTGTTTAACAGATTTGGGCATAGTCGTTGTGTTGGGAGTGCTTCGATGCAAGCTTTAAAAACCTTTGATCAGCATTTCACCCTGGATTAACAAGCTTTGGATATCGAGTTCAGGGTCGGATAGAGTTCCGGTTTTAGGGCTTTGGGGGCTTTTGGAGTCTATCGAGACATTTGCCACGGAAGCCGTGCTACCACGTTTGACATACAGCTCTGCAAGACTGACCTGCTCTGAGTCAGGAGAGCATTAAAAACCTTACATGGATGCATGGCCTTGAAGCCCGGTACCCTGGCCCAAAAAAGTTTAAACTTTTCTTTTAGTAGAGGTTTAATATACCAAAAAGTTTAAAGTTTACCTCCTGGGCTCCTCAGATGGGGATTCAACCCCATGTCCTTCTTTGCCGCTCTCTTCTGCTCTGAACTTCAGGCTCCGTCGAAAAGGCTCCTCTAGAGATCAGCCCATTTCCTAAAAGAAGCCTCAAACCGCAAAGACGTTGGAAGATGCTATAGAAGCCCAAGTAATACGACGCGGCTTTTGTGGGGGCATCCATCTTTTAATATAGTTGTAATATACGAAAACCTCTAAATAGTATTATTACCATGTATTACGACTTGTTTAGGCTTCTGTATGACGGCAGCCCTTCAGACTCAGGCTACGTCCGTGCTGGCGAGGGGCCGAGGCTGCAGGGTCCGCGTGCTTCGCCAAGGCAGCAGCGACCTCCCCGGCGCGCGCCGCATCAGTGGCCTGGTGGGATGGGGATTCAGGGTTTAGGGTTGAGGGTTCAGGGCTGAGCAGCTAGGGCTTCAGGGGTGAAGACCTTCGTTCCTACGGAGAGTTTGCTTTTTTCGGTGGAACAAGTCCTTCTTCAGCCGTAAACTCTGAACGCTAAGCCTGCTCCAAGAAACCAATGGACCGGCGCTCGCAGTGAATTACTGGCTTTTCAAGAAAAGCGGTTCCAAATGACAAAATCAAGCGCCGGTGTGAACGGGCCCTCGAACGAAGACGAAGAATCTGCTTTGAGCACTGCAGGCCTATCATAGTGTCTCAGGCACCAATGCGAGTGAGAATAATGATGGTCATAACGATGACGATGACGCCGCAAATGGTCATGGTGAAGGACATGATGGTAAGCACGGCTGCGGGGGATAATGTTATCGTCGCAACAGTGATGGCTCTGAACACTTCCGATGCAACTGCTGCTGTGGAGATGTGCCTGTGGTCATAGTGGCCGTGTCGAGACCTCAGAGCCTGAAACCGAAACCAAACCCAGAATTGTTTCAAGCAAAAACAGTCATTAACTATACAAGCCCTACGTCATGAAATTCGAGAGCCGAAAAAATCGCGAGACCCCTTCATCGCCTGAACAGGAAGTGTTCATACAGCTCCGTTTGCAATGAAGGCACATCTGCAATTTGCATTACAGATCTTGATGGCTTGCCCTGTGTTCCCTTCATGGCACCTCTCGAAAAGAGCTTTGAGTTTCAGCTCTGAGTGAACATCTACACATGCCTTTTGAACAGCGGTCCGAAGCCTCAACCCCTAAATCCCAAGCCCTAAGCCCCTACATTCCCAAACCCAAGTATCACCCTAAACCCCAAACGGGTCCTCTGCAGCAGCGCCCAGCGCAGCATATAGCTGTGGCTTCACAGCCATGCGAAGTGTCGTGGACATCAGATCCTTCGCTCGGCCGTCGACAGTGTGGCTTTGGGGCTTGGGGTTCAGGCGGGGCTTAAGGGTTTGGGGTGAGGTTATAAGTTTACAAGTTATAAAAGCTGCAGGGATGTGTGTGGTCGTTGTTTTGAGTCTGAGGTCATCTGATTGTTGTTGGTGGCGGGGGTGGGTTAAAGCCCTGGGGTTCAAGTATCTAGTACACCCAGAGCCCCCCCCTCAACCTCCCAAGCCTTGAGTGTAAGTTTTAAGGTTTAGGCTTTACGGTTTGTTTGATGGCTAGACGACGTTCAGATGTGTAGTATAGGGTTTAGGGTTTAGGGTCATACGGGTTGACGGTCTGCTGTACCTGACGTAATCCAACGCCAGGTCCAGATGTGAATCAGAAACTTCCGACATATGCGGCTGCCAAAAACTGATGTAGGAAGCGCTAGCTGCCAGCACCTCGTCGCATGCTAGCTACAAGTCTGCTTACTGTAGATGAGATGATCCTTTCCAACAAACGATATACTAACAAATACTAGCTCATGCCGCAGACTGGAGCACAGCATAAACTACGTTTCTTTATCCAAGTACCTGGACTCACACTGCTGGGACCCAGGGTTCTTTGAAAAATGCTGGAGGGTTTCAAAACTGCGGTCCTTAATTTGGCTGCGTGAATCATCACCAACTTGTTTTCCAGAATGACTCCTTAGTCCTGATTATAGTTATACAATAAAACAACCCCAAAAAACTTGTTCTAATTAGTAAGCCGTACATTATTTTGACTTGCTCTTCCCGGATCCAAGACGGTAGCAATTCACGGCTTCGGGTTTCAACAATTTGTTCTTCGGGTTTCAGGGATTGGGGCGCAGGAAGAAACCCCCAAACCCTATTCTAATCACGAAGGCCCCTATATAAGGTTGTGTAGGGTCCAGGGGTTCTGAGATCGCGACATTGCCAAGGGTCTAAGGGCGACTTGCCGTGGTTGTTCAGTGCCACGCTGGCGCTGAGCGGAAGCAGCCGGAACCTGAAAACCCTAAACCCTAAACCCTAAACCCTAAATTTAGGGTTCTTCACAGGATATCTTGGGACCTGGGTCTGGGCTTTCTAGGGGTTGGGGTTTCAGGTTTAGGGGCTTGACGTACTGCTGATTGATCCGTAACCGCAGCATTCTCACAGCAAAGCTGCCAGAGTTCAGGCTACTCAATAAGGTACTGCAGGAGATGTTGATCAACTGTACCAAGTCACAACAGGTAGAGTCCTGGATGCGGTAACCTCCCTTCCGGCTTTAGCCGCAAAAAGTGTCCTGGTAGCCCTTACTCAAACAGGTTTTTGCGTGCTGAAGCTTGGTGATTGCAAGAAGATGTGCACTGGACTGCCCTTCATCCCAACTAGAACCTTAAACTCAAACCCTAGTGCCCAAAACTGAAAACCATTAAGCCCCATAAAATCCGCGTAAGAGCTCTAGAGCCACATTGCAAACACCCCTCTGTGCCAAACTGCTGAATGACATGCCGAACCCGGATTCTCTGTGCACTTGTAGTGGTAGCTATTCAACCTAGCGCGTTTACGGGTCTGGTAAAGGTTCACCCTCGTGGTCGTGTGGGGTTTGCCGCGCTCGCAACTGATAAACAACAAGCCCCGCTCGGATCAATCCCTGTTATAACCTTGCGGTGACCCATTAACCTTAAGACTCGGAACCTTGAATGATCTTAAACCCGAAACCTTACGGGCTGAGTACCCTAGCCCAAAAAAGGTTAACCTGTTGAATTCTACTAGGATTATATAAGCCCCTAAAGGTTAAAGGTTAACTACTCAGCCCCTAAGAAACCCTGAACCCTAAGAAGCCAAGCCGCAGAGCTAAGACAAAGCCCTCGCAAAGGCCACCCACGGAGGCCGCGAGATGGGCCAAAGTCGATCCTGGTGCCTCGGCTGTAGGCGTCTTGTAAGGTTTTGTTCCCTTAGGACTCTAGGGTTTAGGACTTTAGGACTTTAGGGTTCAGGACTTTAGGGTTTAGGACTTTGGGGTTCAGGGCTTCGTCTTTTGAGGGCTTGAGGTTTGCGGGTTGCTAAGCTGTATCTCAGGGTTTTTCGTTTATTTAGGGCTTTAGGGCTCAGGGTTAAGGGTGTCTTTTGGGGCTCTAGGGCTTATCTTAGGACTCTGCCTAGCTTTGTCTTTTAAGGCTTTCGGGCTTAGAGCTTAGTGCTCGAAGTGTCTTCTAAGGCTTTAGGGTTTAGGGTATATCTTAATAGTCGTTTCGTGTAGTGGTGTGCATTAGGGCCTTCGGCTTTAGAGTTTAGGTTTCTTAGTCGTCTTTTAGAGCTTTAGAGCCTAGGGTTATGGTGTATCCTCGGAGTTTTGTGTAGTTTTGTCTTTTCGGGCTTTGGGGTTCGGAGTTTCGGGTTCTATTCGTCGCTTAGGGCCTTAGCAGTCTTTTGTCGGTAATCTTAGGAGTTGTGTGTAGTTTTGTGATGGTTTACGGGGTGGTATAAGAGCTTGCGTGGATCTGGGAGTTTGGGGCTTAGGACTTAGGGTGTAGGCTTTTCATGTGCAGTCGTTGTTCGCTCAGTATTGCAGTCTTGTTGACAAAGCAATGAGGCGATGGTGCTGGAAGACGAACACAGGGTTTCACCTTCTATGGGTAAGTCTCATTGCCTTTCATCATCCACCACTAACCCGATTATGATTGGAGTACAACATATCCCAAAACCCCATTCTAATTATTAAGGCCCCTATGGTAGTACCACTGAAACTGTTCGCAGTCGGAGCCAGAGCCATCGTAGCAACAACAGCCATCCATCTGCAAGAAGTCTTTCAGGACTCCATTCTTAGAAGAGGATCCACAGGTACGAATCAAACGATAAAGCTGACAGCCCAAACACAATACCTCAACAGTAACCTCTTGGCGAAATTTCTCTACGCGGCGGCGGGCTTTAAAAGAATACGTTTACATGTTGCTTGGCCCTAGTACAGATCAAGTGATCAAACTTCAGCTTTGAAGCCAAGCCGGTGGAGGCGCAACCGTCGTCTTGGATCGTCGCTTGAAGAGCAGTCCTCAGTCAAGAAAGCCAACTTACCCTATATATATATATATATAGAGACATATGTATATACATACATATAAATAAATAAATATAAATACGAATAGAAATATAAATATGAGTATATATATATATATGTATGTATATATATATATATGTATATAAAGGCCCTGACTCCGCTCGGAATTTCTGCCTTGCAGCAACTCGAGTTGCTTTTTAGTTTCTCTCGTGCAGCATGGCTTGCGTTGATACTGCTGACGGGTTGTCAAAAGGCTTTGATCAGTGATTTCCGCAGTGGCTTGGGGTGCATGTCGTCTCGCACGAGTACTCACTCAAGGCGACACGGACCAGATTCTGATGATGTCGAGCCGAACATAAATCAGATGACTTTGATCTTTAGCCAGAGAACTCAAAACATTGAGCCTGGAATCCGACACCTTCAACCCCAAGCCCTGAACCCTAAACAGCTAAATCGCCCGTAAGCAACCCTCGGCCGAGGTTCGGAGTGCAATGCGGCAGCAGCAGCGACGCCATGGAGTGCTGCTTGGATGCCAGGGCCACGGCCACGGGCGAGAGCCCAGAAACAAGCGCATCTGCCGAACCTGTCGGGCTCAAAGACGGGTGGCTTAGGGTGCTGAGGTTAGGGTATAGGGCCTAGGCGTAGGGTTGAGAGTTTGAGGTTGTGGTTGCAAAAGAGGTGCAGAAAGCACACCTAAAGGGGACGAAGCACAGAACTCGCAAAACAGAGTCAAGTTGGAAGGAAAACTGAGGATTCGGGATTTCGGGTCAATTGCCCACGTGTGTGAACTTGGTGCCTTCGTAATTTCAATATGGCTTGGGGGTACACCCTATAAGGAATGATATTGGCAAGGGCTGCGTTTGTCCTCCCAGGTCTGATGATTGTGGTCCTTCACAGCTGTTCAACAAAAGACGGCCGCCCTGATCCCGGACACGCCTTTTCCGGGCTCTGGGAGGAGCAGGGTTGCTACAACCGACTGGAAAGTCTTAGTTGTGATAGGTGTACTTGCAGTCATGCTTTGTTTACATATATATATATATATGTACATATATATATATATATATATATATATAATATGTGTGTGTATACACATACACGCACACACACACACATATATATATATATATATACATGTATGGAATATCACGTATAATATGCATATGTTTATACACATTGCAACAAGATAATTAAGTTCTAGCCAGCCAGAAGACCACGAGGTCTCGCAAATATGGTCGCGGGAGTTAGGTGACACGCACCCGTCCGATTCATCAAGCAAGTGGACCTTTACACCCGAAACCCAACAACCTAAA
Source organism: Symbiodinium sp. CCMP2456 (assembly GCA_905221635.1). NCBI lineage: Eukaryota > Dinophyceae > Suessiales > Symbiodiniaceae > Symbiodinium > Symbiodinium sp. CCMP2456. Next base: position 107,108 of record CAJNDV010008779.1, read on the forward strand.
TCCGAAACCCGAATGAACCGCCAAACCCAAGAACCCAAATCCGAAGCCCTAAACCAGAAAGTTCTTGCGCCCTCCTCCCTCTGACCGAGCCCGGGAACAGTTCTTGGCCAAGAGGAAGGTGGCAACATCCGTAGAGCCGCCAGCCGCTGCGAAGTGCAGCGCACGGCCGGCCACAGAGCCGTTCTCCAGTAGGAGCTCTACGATGCCTCTGGGCTCAAGGACGGGGTTGAATGGAGGGATGATGGGCAACGAAACAGGTGGTCGAGTAGACATGATTTCTCAACAATCCATCCTACAACCTACAACCGCAATGTGAGTCAGGAAAGAGAAATGCTATTTTGATCAAGCTGCGCAGATGGTTGTGCCGTGCTGCTGCCTCTACAGGTAGCATGGGCGGCTGGCCACCCAGGACATGAGGGCTGGCACCTCGAACGAAAAGGAACTGTGCCGCCGTCAGGTGCCCGATGGTGGCAGCCAAGAGAAGCGGCGTAATACCAAACGGGCAGGTGTCCTGGGTTGGCCGTCACTGGGAGTCCCTCACTATGTGGCATGTCTACCTATGAGAACAAAGCTGTTCTTGTCAGGCGAGGGTTTATGGGGTCTAGACCGCCCGGATGACCTCTACTACTACTCCTTCTCAGACCCTGCTATTGCTAAACCATATTTCCAAAAAAAATAAATCCCTGCAAGAACCGTTGTACATCCCGAAACCTTAAACCCGTTTAAAGCCCAAGGCGAGCATCCGGCGGCAGGCCGCGGTCGAGCAGCAAGCCGAGCTCCGCCAAGCCGTACTTGTGCTCCTCAGGGTTTAGGGCTTTGGGGTTTTGGGCTCATGAATTATAGGGTTTAGGGCTGTAGGGTTTCAGGTTTAGGAATATAAGGTATAGGGTTTAGTTTATGGCGTTTCTTACGAAATTCCAAAGGCTTCTACAGGGTTTTATCGGCCTTACAAGCCTGAATGGGAGTTGGGGTTTTGGATTTCAGGTTTTTTTGGTACTTAGCTTCAAGGTTTATTGTCGCCCACCATGGGCATGCCAGGGTTCAGGGTTTGGGTTTCAATTCTCACAGTCTTGAACCTCAAGAGGTCAAGGGAACCAAACTTAGCTCTTAGGTGTACTGTTCGGGTTTCGGGTTTAGGGGTTTAGGATTTCGGGTGCTATTTGCCTGGCTTAGAGGGTTTAAGGGTTTGGGGTCCTCAGTAAGTCCACGCCAACGGAAACGTCTCGCAAGAAAGGAATCCCCGAAACTCCGAAACGCAAACAACTAAACCTACCCCGAAGCACTAATCTTCGACCCTGAACCCTCCGCCCCAAGCTCCCAACTAGAAACCCGAAGCGCTAAAACACAGAGAGCCGTCCATACAAAACTAGGGGCTTTCAAAACACCCAATGTAGGATCTTTATGCTTTCTGTACCTTTGCACTTGACACTTTCTTTCTTGTTCAGGGCTGGCTTCGGGTTTATAGGGGCCCCGAAGAGTCGCACAGTTTTTTTGACCGACTGTTCCGCCCCGTCAGTATCTTAGGGGGTGAGTACCCTAGCCCAAAAAAGGTTAACCTTTTGAATTATAGTAGGATCATATAAGCCCCAAAAGGTTAAAGGTTACCTACTCAGCCACTAAGGTATCGCTATAACGTCCTCACCTTCAATTGGGTATTGAGCCCTGAGCCCTTACACCTCAACGCTGACTCCAAGCCCTAAGCCGTAAACCTTCGGCCCAAAAGACCTACAACTCTAGGCTCAGATCCTGGCTATACAGCCAAAAGCCATATCTACGAAACTTAAACTCCTACCCTTCAGCAAAAACCGCTAGATCCAAAGCCCTAAACTTACATAAGCCTTAAGCTGTCGCCTTCATAGTTTAGGGTTAAGAAACCCTAAACCCTAAACCCTAAACCATAGTTTAGGGGGAAGACCTAAGCCCTGAACTATGAAGGGCTGAACGCCCCTGAGGCTCCTGTATCATAGAAACCCTTGCAGGAACACTTTCAAGCCCCTTGAAAAGGAAGTAAAGCAACCCTATTCTAAGCATTACGGCCTCAATATCTAGCCCCCCAAACCCTATAAACCCTAAACCATACATGTGGGTAGTTCTCTAAACTAGAATCCTTGTTAGGATCCTTGTTATAAGGGTGCCACCTTCTTTAGAGTTCCTAACAAGGGGCCTGACTTTACACAGCTATATATTGGAGGCCTCAAAAGATGGGGTCAAGGTGGATAGGATTAAGGACCGCTTCTATCCCGACTCTTGTTTGAGACTACTCCACCTGCTTTCATCCCACCCTTAATCCCTTCGAATATCCCTAAACCCTAAGCCCTTAACCCAAAACCCAAAACCCCAAACCGATAGCCCCTCCTCGTTGGCCAAAGCCATCTCGATGCGCCTCCAGCTGTGGCGCTGCGCAGCTGCACTCATCTCCTGGGTTTGTTACAACGCTTCGGCATGTTATGGGATTTTAAAGACTTAAGGGGTTTGGATTTAAGATTCTTTTGGGTTTAGGCTTAATAAGGCATTTAGGGATTTTCATTTCAGGATTTGGGGGTTTAGGGTGTTGGGGTTTTCGGTTTCAGGGTTTAGGCCCGTTTTGAGGGCAACGGTTTCAGGGATACTTGATAACCGTGTAGGATTTAGGGTCTAGGGTTTCACGGTTTGGGATTTCTCTGAAACGTGTGTTCTGGATTCATGAGCAGGTTTACAAAGGTTTTTCTATGCGTATGGCATGGGCGTCATGAGGTGTCCGAGCGGAGAAAGAAGGGTCTTATGATCTGATCTCGTTGTGCTATGTGCTTTGGGCTGTAGGGCTCCAGGGTGGAGGCTTTTCGAGTTCTGGGTATGGGGTTTAGGCTGTCAACTTCAAGGGCTTGAATTCTGAATATCATATAGGGGCCTTAATAATTAGAATCGGGTTTTGGGGCCCATTATACAATAATTATAGTAAGGACCCCCCAAAAAATAGTATTGGTAATTATTTAAGCCCCTACATAATTCGATTTAAGCGCTTGAGGCTAGAGGGCTAAACGCTATAGGATAAGGGCTGTAGGGTAAAGCCCCACCTCGATACTGTTTTTGTCAGGAAGGATACCGGGCTGGCACTCTGTGCACATTGGTCTGGTGCCTTTGGGGAAATTAAATTTGGGGGTTTCCCAAAAATAAGGGACCTTAATGTAGTACCCTAAATAATAGGAGCCTTATTATAAGGACCCCCTCAAATAAGCTACAGTATCCCTCATTTTCGGAAACTCCCATCTTGGCCCCGCTCAAGTCTGGCCCGGCTCTTGCAGGGGAAAGGTCCTATCTCCCAGAATCTTAGGGGCTGAGTACCCTAGCCCAAAAAAGGCTAACCTTTTGAATTATACCAGGATTTTCTAAGCCCCAGAAGGTTAGCCCCAAAAGGTTACAGACTCAGCCCCTAAGGAATAAGTATGGCTCCCAGCACCGTCTAAGGTTGGAAACCCCGAGCCCTTGTGAAACCGCCTATAGAATCCCCAAAGCAACCGACGCCCTAGACCCCAAAACCCGCCATAATCCGTATAAGACCTATAAGGCCGGTAAGGCCTACAGTAGACCCTAAACCCTAAACCCCTAAACCCCAAGCCTGAAACCCTAAACCCCAAACCTCTAAACCCCTAAGACCCTAAACCCTAAACCCCCCCTTTTCGGAGCCCAGGCACCGTGGGGGCGGGCGGCGGAGCCCAGGGAACGCTGAGCGGTGGGAGACCGTTCAGTGCACGGCGCTGGGTGGCCCACCTGAGCTAATGTTGGGGGTTTAGGGTTTTGGGTTTTGGGGTCTTGATAAGTAGAATGGAGTTTCGTGGCATATTTTGGGGGTTTCGTGCGTTTCGTGGCAAATTTTTATAGTACAGATACAATCAACTTGATCATTACAACAAAGGTTTTCTACTAGGAGTTACGAAAGGGAACTTAGGGGCCTTCACGCTTGGGATAAGGCTTTGTGCTATACTACGGTTGATGCTGTAAATCCTGCATTACCCACAATAGGAAATATGCAATTGTTCCCATAGCTTAGGGTCCTTAAGGTAATGCAGGATTTACATCATCAACAGTATAGTACAGATACATGAATCAACCTCAAGCACTCAGACCGGTAGTTACTGAGGCTTCTAGGTTGTCCAGGGGTTTTGTACTATAAGGGGCTTTTAGGTCCTAAAAGAGTCCTGTGGGATTTCTTGAAGGTTTTTGTAGGGTTGTGAGTGGTGGGTTGGGTTCGGGCTGATACGCTTAAGACAACAGCTACCAAAGGCCGGCGATGCGCCATCCTAAGCCCTCCACCGCATCATGCTGAACCCTAAGAGTCCAAGTCACCGAACAGTGGGGTCTTAGAGAGTGCAGTATTTGGGATGTAAAGCCCCCCCGACTATTTGAGCAAATGAACCCGGAAACCGTGAAGCCCAAGAGGAAGCCACTGGCCAGGCCCTCCCAAAATCAACACTTTTGGACCCTAAACCCAGCAATGTCATGTCATGCACGGGCTTGAAACAGTAAGACCAGGAGACCCAGGCAGAATTCCCATACTTTAGGCTCCTTAAGGTAGTGCAGGTTTTTATATCATCAACCCTGTTACAAGATATTCAGACCCCGCCTTCGGCCCCAGAGCCTTCCTGACCTACTCTCAACCCCAATCCCCGAAACCCATGAAACCCTAAACGCCCAAAGCCTACAACCCTTAAGGTTTAGGGTTTAGGGTTTAGGGGTTTAGGGTTTAGGGTTTTAGGGTTTAACCCCGAATGGCAAATCCCAAACAGCGAAACCCCACCTGAACCTTTGAGTTCGAAAAGCCAGGGAGCCGAAGAAGGAATCGCAAGATGCGCGCTGCAGCGACCAGCTGCGTGGCCTCTGGGCACATCTGCCAGGAGACCCGCGTCCGAGCGTTGAAGAAGATGGAGTGGCTGTATGTAGGCTGTGCCACCTTGCGGTCTTCAGATCTTCAGGGCTTATCTGCGCAAGGGTTTATGAGGGATTTAGGATGTAGGGTTCGGGTCTGGGGCTTATAGGGTTTACTCCACTTTACCGTTTATCCCCACCTTCACCTTTTGATACGGTCCTGATACAAAGCCCACTTTCGCAGTTTATAGGCACCCTGCACAAATGCAAAAAGAGTCTGGCCGGTTCACGGTAATCAGTGGCTCAGTAAATACCCATATCTTGGTGGTGTCGAAAAAGCACGCGTTGATTTATCCAGGCACGGTAGCCTAAACCATGGAAACACCTCTTTTTAGATTGGAAAGCCCTGGCAGTGATACGCAGTGATGTGCAGACTGAAACCCTTCATCCCCAAACCTCTCTTAGGAACCCTAAACCCTAAAACCCTAAAACCCTAAACCCTAAACCCTAAACCCTAAACCCTAAACCCTAAACCCCCAACGGACCTCGACAGGAGCCCGACTCCGAAAGCCCGCCTTGAGCAGGAAGGCCTTCACGAAAGCCTTGAACTCCTCCGGCTGCGCCACGCGCACTTGCGCCAGCAGGTGCTTCTCGAAAAGCCTGAGACCCGAAGCTCCCAGTATGCGTTCTAATATGCGGTCTAGGGTTCAGAGACTAGTGGTTGATAGAGGCAATAGATGAGCCTCGATGATCAGAAAATGGCTTTGCGGTTTATTCTAGTATGACTACAAAAAAACAAAAAGGGGACACTATGAACGTACTTTTGGTTCAATTTTGATAAGGAGAGACCCAAGAAACATTTTGCCGTTCAAGGTAAACGGGCACGCTTCATTTTGAAAAAGTAAGGCTGGATTGAACATGTATGGCTCTTGAGTCTGAACTCCAGAACTCCAAACCATGAAGTAAACACAATACCCCAAAGCTTCAAGGCGGGGCTTTGCGACTGCACATCGCAATACCACGGTGCAGGTCCTACTAACAAGCCCAACCCAGGCAGCGGCTGACTAATGTAACGGCTCGGATCATGTTATATTATACTTCTAATAAGGAAAACACTATTAACTACTACGACTTCTACTCCGACCCCTATATTGCACTGCGGCGTAGCAGCCCCAAGCTCAAAACAAAATGTTGGACGGCACCTCAACAACGAGACCTGGACACCATAGCTTTGCAATGTTACAAGCTGGGGTTGCGAAATACTTAACTGTATGTGTCGAACGTCTTAAACCTCAATCTAAAATCTCAAGCCCTAACCTAAACCCTGAACATCCTGTAAATCTTGATGCGCCGAGTAGGTTGGCGAGCCGCTCTTCCAAAAGTCGTTCGGTCAGACGTTTGTCTGACATGCCCAAGGCCAAGTTGGGCCTCGGATTGTGTCGACCCTGGTTAGGCGTTGCGCCTTTCGGATGTAATCCCGCACGGCTTTAGGGATATAGGGATGGGTTTCAGAGCTTAGCATTCAGGATGTTAATGTTTTAGGTTTTCGTGGGTTCAGACATGTACGGTTCAAGGTTGAAAAGGCTCCGGGTTCTACAATTTTTTCGCAGCCCAACTGTAGCACGTCTTTAGCAACCCCTGCATGTAGATTGTGAGGCTACCGGCTAATTCATCGTGGCTGAAGATAACGTGAGGAATCGGCAGCATGACAGAGCTTTCCTCCAAAGACCACCAAGCAAAATATCTTTCACGATAGTCAGTCTAGGGTTGCCGTGGGTTGCCAAGACCACCAGGCTTGGCTCAGAAAACCACTGTGCCGGCATTTGGCTGGAACAGGACACGGAATGTTCCTCCAAAGCGTGCGGAATGTCCTTCCAAAATGCACTTGTGCTACGCAAACTCGCTCAGGCAGGTGCGTTCTGGGCTGGAGCCCGATGTTTCCTTCCAAAACGCATGCATGTGATTTGCTGATTTTGGAAGGGCGCTCCTGATAGGCTCTGAGACCCCCTCTCAACCACGGTTAGAATTGGGAAAGATGTGGGAGATGATTGCGCTCTGAAGATCGCACAACAGCATAACACAGCTTCTTTTGGCTGTCTGGCAAAATTGGGTCGAGCCGGCCGCTGACCCGTCACAGGAGCTCGGTACAAAGGCTTCAAGAGCCGATCTCTTCTTGCCGTTTTTGTCTTCGGCTCTGGCAGCATCAACCACGACATGGCGATGATGGTGACTGATTGTGCCATGGAAAATGAAACCGCTAGATTACAACTTTTCTGCAAGGAAACCTCCCGATGATTACTGAAGACGCTCCCAACAGGCCTTACCTGCTAGCGGACGGGCAATTCTTGCCCACTTTAGGGTTGAGGTTTTTAGGGTCTGCACTTCCCACTGTAGTGCTTAGGGTTTTGGGGCTAAGAAATCTGTTATGAATCAGGAAATTATGGCTGCAGTTAGTTGGGTTCTGGGATTCTAGCACACGAAGCTTCGATGCGATAAGGTCGTATAGCACCTTGCTGGCTGTATCTGGTGGATTAGAGGATTAACGGACGGGTTAGATATTCCGAAGTCCCCGAACCACATGAGAGGCAAGGCACACGCTTACACGATGGCGTGCTTGGCTCTGGCCGCCTGGCTAAGAGGCGTTGAGTTTAGGCTCCCCTTTGGGTTCCTCGTCTTTAGTGTGGAGGGCTCTTTGCCATTTCTGCCCTACTCCTACACCTGCAGGCTGTGTGGATCGGGTGCCCCAAACCCGTCTGGTTTGTCCGGCAGCGCCACAGCAGACTAACGAAGCACTGGGCCTCTTGAAAATGGCTATAATATTTTAGTATATTATATTCTATTATATTATATTATATTATATTATATTATATTATATTATATTATATTATATTATATTATATTATATTGTGTTGTATAATATAATATTATATTATAGTATATTTCTTTACTGATATCAAATCACACTAAGCTGTACTCTACTTCATACTGCTTCTGGACTGAATGAAGCCTGGCGAAGGGTTTGCGCGCCAAGGCGGCTTAGGCTTCGTCTCTAGGGGGATGAGTACCGCTGGCCCAACAAAGGTAATCTTTGCAATCGTAGTAGGATTATATGAGCCCCAAAAGGTTAAAGGTTACCTACGCAGCCCCTAAGGTGCAGACTGCCTGCGTGCAGCAGCGTTCAACACCATTCAGGAATGCTTTCGTGCATCCTGCGTGCTCTAAACTTTCAACCCCCCTCAGCTCTTGTTCTGCAAATTGGATACATCCACACCCACCCACCCACACACACACACACACGCACTCTCACCCACGCCATGAGTAGCTCTAAATTCCTCAAGCCTTGTCTGCCCCAAGCATCTCTAGCCCTGCAAAACCTCATAAAACTCTCTGAATCAACAAGCCTTGTGAACCCTGCAAAAGCTTAAAAACCTTAGAACATCCTACCCGCAAACTGCACCTCCCGAACCCCCCCCAAAACCCCAAGGCCTGATTTCTAAACCCTACACTTAATGTAGGGGTCTTACCAATGAGAATAGGGTTTTGAGGTATATTATACTATAATTATAATAAGGAACCCCCAGAATAGTATTGGTGATTATTGAGGCTTCCTTTAGGGGCTGAGTACCCTAGCCCCAAAAAGGCTAACCTGTTGAATTATACTAGGATTATATAAGCCCCGAAAGGTTAAAGGTTACCTACTCAGCCCCTAAGAATGATATAGGTTATCCTGAACCCTGAACCCAAAAACCTGAACCCTCAACCCTAAACCCTGAACCCTAAGCCCCTAAGATATCAACCTCTAAGCTGCCTCCCGAGACGGCTCGCATCAGCATCGGGGGGCCGCCGGTCGGCGCAGCTGCTGCCTTGGCCGAAATAGCTCGGCGCAGCCTGAGCTCTTCGCGCTTTGGTGCAGGGTTTTTAAGGGTTTCTTAAAGGGCTCTATGGGGGTTTTTAAGGGTTCCTTTAAGGGTTCTATGAAGGTTTTTAAGGGTTCCTTAAAGGGCTCTATGAGGGTTTTTTAGGGTTCCTTTAAGGGTTCGATGAAGGTTTTTAAGGGTTCCTTAAGGGTTCTATGAGGGTTTAGTCGCTCAGGCCTTGAGCGAAGGGCTGAAGGCATTCCTACACGGTCTCTTGGGTTTTTATAGGGTTCAGCCGCAATGAGGCTCAGCAGATATCCCTTAATTAAGGAAGATTCCTTAAATTATAGCAGGATCCTTAATCTGATTTAAGGTATATTCCTTAATTAAGGGATATTGGAGTCTCTGGGTAGCCAATGGACAGTTAGGTAAGGCTCAGGGTTTCAGGAAGTACAGGATGGCAGCCTGTCGTGCGCTCGGTTTGTAAGAAAACTGCCCGAATTGCATGCTACGATATGTTCCGATTTTTGCGTTGCAAGCGGGAGAGGTAGGGTTTTCTTCTGACATCGACGGCCTAGAGTCTAGATGTTGTGGGGCTACAGGCTTGGGAACGCAGCAACCAGGGTTAGGGTTTTGTGTTCTTACTGCTTCCGCGACCATACAAACCGTATTCCCGGATGCACCTCCCTTAACCCAGAGACTCCAAGATACCTTAATTAAGGAATATACCTTAAAATCATATTAAGGATCCTACTATAATTTAAGGAAGAGTCCTTAATTGAGGGGTATTGGAGTCTCTGGGAACCCTGAACCCTGGACTCCCTATAGACACCCTGGGCCCTCAACTGCAGATAATGTCCCTGATGCCTGCAGCCCTAAGCTTGCGACGAATGGGAGTATGGCGTTTCGTCGTTTTACCGCTTATTCAGACCTGTGTATTCGGCTTTTTCAGATCTTCAGCCTTCAGAGGGGAACCAGCAGCAAATTCTAACCGTTGAAGACCTCGAATCCTCCGGAAGACCTACCTGCCGCAAGGCTTCGGCACAAAATTAAGGTTCACCGAACCACTTTTTTCGCGGTCCTTACAGCGAAGATCCTTAGTGTGGCCAAATTTCTGAAACTCCCCCCCTGACTTGCCGGACCCAGAGACCTGACGGAAATCCTCACAACTGGTATGCCCTACAGATACCCTCTAGAATGCCCCATGGAATACCTTGTTTTTCTCCTACATGGGGGTTTCCGAAAATAGGGGACCCTCATATAGCACCCTAAATAGTAGGATCCTCATTATAAGAACCCCAAAATAAGGTACCCCTTATTTTCGGAAACTCTCATATACCCTACACTGGAAGAAGCCAAGGGGCTGCACTGGCGGGCCCTGTGGAAGGACCTCCACACCGCGAGGCTTAAGGCTCGTCCGGGTTCTTAGGTTCCCACTCCAACATCCCTTAACTAAGGACTTCCTTAAATTATAGTAGGAAGCTTAATCTGAGTTAAGGTATGTTCCTTAACTAAGGACTCTTCCTCAAATTATAGTAGGATCCTCAATATGAGTTAAGGTATATCCCTTAAGTAAGGAATATTCCATAAATTGTGGTAGGATCCTTAATATGATTTAAGGTATGTTCCTTAACTAAACCCTAAACCCTAAACCCTAAACCCTAAACCCTAAACCAAAGGGATATTGCAGTCTCTGGGTTCCTCCTTAGGCTCCTCGTATTTCTCGAGGGTCCTTCGGTATTGGGGGGCGTTGGTGGGGCGTGGGATCGAGCCCCAAGGCTCCCTTGTGCCGACATAGTGTAGTTTAGGGTTTGGGGTTTAGGGGTTTAGGGCTTGGGGTTTGGGGTTTGGGGTTTAGGGGTTTAGGGGTTGGGGATTGGGGTTTGGGGTTTAGGGGTTTTAGGGGTTAGGGTGTATACTCAAAGTACCCTGAAAAAGGAACACCTTTAAGGCTTAAGTTATATCCTACATAGGTACATGGACCTCTAAAGCCCTACGCCCAATAGAACCCGTATAGAACCCTAACAGGACCCGTATGATATGTAGGGGCCCAACAAAATAATTACCTATACTATTTTGGGGGTTCCTTATTATAGATATAGTATAATGAGCCCCAAAACCCTGTTCTAATTAGAAAGGTCCCTACATTAAGAAGCCCCGAAACCCAAAACCCTTAAAGGAGCGGCTGCGAGGAAGAGGGCCCTAGAGCAGACACTCCAAAGCACGTTCATCAAGCAAGCTCTTTAGGGGTTTGGGGTTTAGGGTTCAGGGTTTTAGGGTTGTAGGGTTTAGGAGCGTAGGCTTGCTCTAACACATGGGCAGTTCCCTAAACTAGGGTCCCTTTTAGGGTACCCTTTTGTAGGGGTGGCGTACTATTTTGGGGACTTTAACAGGACCCTAATTTAGAGAACTACCCATATTCTCAAACTACACAGGCTTTTAGGGTTTAGGGTCTAAGATGCTCTTGAGCTATACCAAGGGGTTTGAACATGGATTCCTGAATTGGATCAGCAGCCTCTACTACATCCCCAAAGTCCCTAAAACCCGAGCCCTCATCGTTTAGGAGCAACTGAGGCTTCCGAAGATCCTACATATTCACGGGGTCCATGCCAAGATACCAACCTGTTTCTTCGGGGCTGAGTACCCTAGCCCAAAAATGGCTAACCTTTTGAACTATACTAGGATTATAGGAGCCCCAAAAGGTTAAAGGTTACCGACTCAGCCCCTAAGTTTTTGACCCATTGCTAAACCACACCCTAACAGACTGATGCCAAGTGCTTTCATTTCTAAGCCCGAGACCCTAACAACTCCTTGAAGCCCCCACAGCGACGGACAGTTTCGTCAGAACTTGAAAACAGCCCTTATCAGACCCTGGTAAAGCGCGAAAGTCCAGACCAAAACCTAAACCCTAAACCCTAAACCCTAAACCCTAAATCCTAAACCCTAAACCCTAAATCCTAAACCCTAAGCCCGAAAAACTAAACCCTAAACCCACGAGTCTGCCTTCGTGGTGCTGTCAGCCGCCTGGGGGCGCGGTGGGCTGATCTCCTGCACGCTCGCCTCCAGGAAGCCATGTTGGAGTTTCCGAAAATTAGGGTACCTTATTTCGGGATCCTTCGAATAAGGATCCTAGTATTTAGGGGGCTGTACTAGGGTCCGAAAATTAGGGTACCTTATTTTGGTGTCCTTCAAACAAGGATCCTACTATTTAGGGTGCTATACCAGAGTCCCCTCTTCCTTCCACCCTCAAGTTGGGCTCTGAACTCTGTAAGGGCTGTCTAGGGTTTAGGCTTCAGGGGTCAAAGGTTCTGAATTCTGTAAGGTTTAGGGTTTAGGGTTTAGGGTTTAGTGGGTTTAGGCTTCAGGGTTCAAAGGTGGGCTTTACAGGGCTTCTTACGGTTTAGGGCTTTACAGGGCTTCTTACGGTTTAGGGTGGGGTCTTCGAGCTGAAGTGAATTTTCCAAGTGTAGATTGTAGATGCTCGCTACTTGGAAGATCATGACCTGCGCACCGGTAATGTGCAGAATAGAGGCCCGGACCCTATGAAACCATGCAACATCGTAATGTAGGGGCCTTAGTAGTTAGAATGGGTTTTTTCGGGGGTTCCTTAATATGACTATAGTATAATGTATCCCCAAACCCTATTCTAATCATTGAGGCCCGTATATTATATCACCCTATAAAGCCCGCTCAATCTGTCTGAAACCCTCCCAGTCAAGCCCTCCAGCCGCTGCCTGGCCGTCAGTCAGGAGCTCGTGGTAGAGGAACGTCGCCAAAGCCTCACAGCCACAGCTAAGGGTTCGGGTTTCGGGGTTTCGGGCGTACAAGGCTTAAGGTTGAGGGTTAAGGGTTTAGAGTTTAGGGATCAGGGCTTCAGGTGGAGGCCTTCGTGTTCAGGGCTTTCGGTTGAGGGCTGAGGGTTTAAAGAGCTTGTGGTCTAGGGATAGGGCTCTGAATTTATGGTAACAGGTAGCAGTATGCCACTAAGAGTTCCGACGCTGAGTTCCCTAAACCGTAAACCCTAAAATCGTAGGAGTAGCACTGAGTAAACCCTAAACCCTGATAGCACACGATGGGTCGCCGAAACAAGCGGCAAGAGTACGGCATCGCTTGCTACAGGTTTCGAGTGCGGGTACAGGTACTTTGGAAGAAAACATGCGGGGGCTTCAGCAAACAGGGAACCTTCAGAAAAGGCAGGAACCACAAATCATGATTGTAGATCCAGCTTTTTGAATCTCATATTGGGCTCCTTCTCTTCTATTTGATACCTTTAAGCCCGGTACCCTGGCCCAAAAAAGTTTAAACTTTTCTTTTAGTAGGGGGTTTTTGTATCAACAAAGTTTGAAGTTTACCTACTAGGATCCTAACGGATATGAGGACTCCAGAAAGTCCCCTAGCTCTGTAACACCCTCAAAAGCTCAAACAGCTATCCTGCTGACCTGGCTTCTTCCATCTGCTAAACCCTATAACCCCCAACTCCTTTTGGATTTAAGGTTTCAGTGTTCGGGCACAGAAGATCCTGAGCCTCAGGTTTGAGCACATAGCAAGGATTTAGGGCTGAGGATTTAGGGTTTGGGCGTTTAAGGGTTTAGGAGTATGGCGTTTAGTTTTAGGGTTTTAAAGTGGTGTAAGCGTCTAGGATTGAGGGGCTCAGGGATGTGTAAATTATGAGCCCTAACCCCTTGAACGCACTCAACGCCACTGGGGTTCAGGGTTCTGGATTTAAGCTGTGAGATAGGGGTGAGAATAATTCGTACTGACGTCCCCTTGTAAACCAAATTCTATAAGTAATTATTCAGTTAGGCCCTAACATTGGGGTTTAGGGCCTAAGCCCTACGCACCAAATCCTGAGCCCTAAACTCTAATTCCTATGTGGGTAGTTCTCTAAATTAGGGTCCCTTTTTGGATCCCCAATATAGTACGGCACCCTTATAAGACGGACCCTAAAAAGGACCCCAATTTAGAGAACTACCCATATGGGGGTTTCCGAAAATAGGGGACCCTAATATAGTAAGGTACCCCCTATTTTTGGAAAGTCCCCTAAACCCTAAACCCTAAACCCTAAACCCGGCCTTGATACCCGGTTGGCCGGGGGCTCTCGGGATGGGCTTGGACAGCGCCGTCTGCTTCAGCTTTGTCAGCAGCGCATCCACGCCTGGGCGCCGGGTTTCCTTCAGGCGCTCGAAAGTTGGGCTGGGGGACATAAGGGTGCTTGTTTGAGCACCTTTTCCAGCTTTAGTCATCCGAAGCTGCAGAATCCCGTCTCGTGGAAGAGAACTGTGACTGGAATTTAGGGTTGAGGGTCTTTTTGTTTCGAGTGCCGAGGCCCGAACCCTACTTTCGATTTTTTTCATGGTGGATAGGATTGCAACACAGGATGCAGCTGGGCTCTGGATCAGGATTGAACGGCCTTGCGGCTAAAAAGTGCTGGTTCGTGGGAAGAGCGGCGATCTAAAGCGCCCGCCGCCCCAACACCCAATGTCGCAAGGCCCTAAAGAAAGCCCGGCGCTACACCTTGATTCTGAGACCAAAGCCAAACGTTCTGAACAAATACCTTTTTTCACAAGGGGCTCGACTGCTGCCCTTACTGCCCAGCTTGACCCTGAACAGATACCTTAAACTTTAAACTCGGACGCGGAACCAAACCCAAAACCCAAAACCCAAAACCGTAAACCCTAAACCCTAAAACCCTGAAACCCTGAAACCCTGAAACCCTAAACCCATAAACCCTAAACTTGACAGCAGGAACCCAGCTGATTGCAGCCTGGGAGCCGTCTCACAGAAGTGACTTCAGAGCTACTTCTCTTCGAAATAAAGAATCTAAGGTTTAGGGTTTACAGGGTTTAAAGGTTTCGGGTCTATAGGGTTTAAAGGTTTAGGGTTTGTAGGTTTTAAAGGCTTAGGGTATATAGGTCTTTTATATTGGGTTTAGGGTTTTAGGGATTTTAGGGTTTAACGGTTTAAAGGTTTAGGGTTTGGGGGTTTTGGGGGTTTTCTTCTCGTCTAAAAAAGCATCAACCGAGGCGCCGATGCGCTCTGCATAGGCTGGGTAGCCCTTTTCGATGGCTTTTTGGATGCTCACGCCGGTCTGCTGCTCCAAGAACCTTTGGAGCTGCGCTGAGGGTCCACTTCAACTAGGCTCTGTTTTTGGATCCCCCAAAAGGCGTCACCTGCAACAGGTGACCTCACAAAGCCCTCATTTTGCGATTTGAGCTTGATATCTTCTCACCGATACATGTGAGTAACACGCCGTATGCCCGATCCGCAGGTTCGGAGCTCGGATTCGGCTGAGATAAACTTTACGTTCAGGGTTTCGGGAGGTCCCTTAATTAAGGAATATACCTTAAATCATATTAAGGATCCTACTATAATTTAAGGAATATTCCTTAAGACAGGAATATTGGAGTCTCTGGGAAGATCAGGATTTCTAGGGCTTGCGCTGTAGGTTTGGTTGGTGCGTGCAAGCAACTTCACCATGGCCGGCAACACCGCACGGTGACCGCGACTACGACCACGTCTCCTACTCCTACGGATACTTCAGTTTAAGTCATGGGTAGTTCTCTAAATTAGGATCCCTTTCCAATATAATATGGCACCCTTATAAAAAGGACCCCCAAAAGGAGTGAATCCAACTGAAAGTTGGCCACCTGAAGAAGCTGTGCCCTGCATCATCTGCTGCCCCGGGCACCCAGCGAGCTCGTCCAGGGACATGCCAGATGCATTCGTCACAGCTATCGGCTGTCGCTTGTTGCCCTGCAAGAAGAGCTTCCTCAGAATGCCAAGGGTTTAGGGTTTGCTTGAACCCTGCAGAGCCTAGAGTCTTAGGGTTACAGCATGTGTCTATGTATCGCCTACTCCAAGAGGTTCGAGAGCCAGTTCCGGAAGAAGCACCAATCGAAATCAGCAAGCCAATCCATCCTAGAACTACAGGTCTCCGAGCATTTATGCCAGCGTAGATCCCCAAACGGCGATGCAGCGCGACGACGACCCCAGAGACTCCAATATCCCTTAATTAAGGAATATACCTTAAATCAGATTAGGGATCCTACTATGATTTAAGGAGTATCCCTTAACTAAGGGATATTGGAGTCTCTGGGACTACGACGATCAAGACAAGCAGGAGACCAAGGGGAGACCGCCAGGAAGCCATCGTGGCCTCGTGTCCACCCTACTTAAAGGATCATGGGACTTAGTAAGCCGGGTTATAAGTAAGGTAACTATACTTATAACCCCAATTAAGGGACTTATAACCTTACTTACTAAGTCCCATGATCCTCCAAGTAACCAAATCCTTTTAAACACCCAGTGTGTACATCACTCTTCAGACCCTTTGGGGAACGCCCGATACCTATTTTCGTGCTCTTCTTGTTTCTCATTCAATCTGCCGCGGTGGCAGCATTGCAGCCTTAAGGCATTCCGAGCTTCACGTTCGGAATGTGAGGCTCGGGGAAATATCTGCTTTGGAGCTCCTTGGCTGGACTTTGAGGGTTTAGCGGTTTGGGGTTCCAGGGTCTAGGGACGAGGGCGATGAACATCACGAGGTCGCCTTAATAATTAGAATAGGGTTTTGGGGCCCATTATACTATACTTATAATAAGGAACCTCCAGAATAGTATAGGTAACCTTTAGGCCCCTACAGGAACAGCGGCAGAGGTGTCTTTAATCGTCAACCCTTAACCCCTTAACCCCTCGAAGATTCGGGCGCTCAGGGCTTTAAGCTTTAAGCCCAGTACCCTGGCCCAAAAAAGTTTAAACTTTTCTTTTAGTAGGGGGTTTAATATACCAAAAAGTTTAAGGTTTACCTACTGGGCTCCTAAGTTAAGCTTCTTGAGTTTAGAGTTTACGGTTCGGGTTGCTTCGTGTTGAGCCTTCGTTGGTGAGGGAGTTGGATGTGTAGCAGCTTTCTGAGTTTGGGATCATTTTGAGCTTGGTATGTCAGCCTTGGATTTCCACAGATTTTGGCTATATAGCTGTCTGAGTATGATAGGGCCCATGAGGAACCCCTGAACCCTAGCCCTAAATCCTCAAACCCTCAACCCTAAACTCCTGAAGACCTTTTTCCTAAACCCTAAACCCTAAATGGACAGTGAGTTTTCACTCTCGCGGACTTGTGGCTTCAGCCTAAATGATTAGAATAGGGCTTGGGGGTATAACATACTATAGCTATAAGAAGGAACCTTCAAACTACTATTGGTAGTTATTAAAAGTAGGCATCTATAGTAGGTAACTAGCCATACTATTCCTATGGGGTCATGCTTTCAAGCATAGTACAACTAACTCACGCCGAGCCCCAAACTTTGGTCTAATTAGGAAGGCCCTCGTATTGGTTTTCAAGGGACCCCGCATGCTGGTAGTTTTGGTAGGTCTCTAGGGCGTTGAGGCTTCCGCCGTGTGGATTCTCGTTCGCGACTTAACTTACGATTCGCACGGAGATAGACAGACAGATAGACAGACAGACAGACAAACAGACAGCGAAATTGATAGATCAGATAGGTAGAAAAATAACGAGAGGACACCACCAGGGCCCGCAATTTTGTGTTACAGCACATCTCGAATCCGCAGGCTATGGAGTTTCAGATGTAGGATGCCGGGATTCTACTACTGCCAAGGCCCCTGGCAGCACTTACCAGGCCATTAGTCTGTGTGTATAAACGCTGACATGCATGATAGCATTAATGTTTTAGGTATGAGGAGTGTGAGGTCATGGTGGCAAGGAGTGCAACCAGAATTCCAGTTTACATGCAAACATAGTACTCGCATTGCCAGTATGGACTCGGGGTGGAAATGTTGGCAATAACGTGTCGCTTGAAACGCTTCTTAGCACAGGGGGTCGGATTGAGGAGACACCAAATCACTCCAAGCCAGCTAACAAATCAACATTCCCTCGGCCTAGACCGCTTGAAAACAATCCCTCTACTTATCCACCCCCTATCCCCGACCCCATTAGTTTAGGGCATCTTATCCTGGTCTAAGGAACACTTGGTTCTATAAGGGTACTGCCCCACCCTATAGCAGTCGATATCGGAGATCATATAAGCTATTGCAAGTACTATCCAACTGTTGCAGAGTGGGGGCAGTATCCAAGCTTTGGGCGTTTCAGGGAAGTGCTGCTGAACGCTGAACTATCCAGGTCTCGTTTTCATCTGTGTCGATGACGCCTACTGCGATGGATGCCTCAGAGCACTTGCAGTTGGGTGGAGGGCGAAGCTACTGGACTACATGTGCTTTAACAGACAGGGTTGAGTTTCAGCATATTTGTATCAGCTATACAGGTACTGCCAAAAAGGATAAACCCCTTTTTTGAACCCAGACTCTGCCAATCAGCTGGGAAGCAGAATAAACCCTAAACCCTAAACCCTAAACCGGACCTCATCAAATCCGTCAGGCTTTCGAAAGGACGGGTCAAGACTCTAGGATTGCAGGTTGCTAGGTTTTCGAGCCTTAAGTGACAACATGCAGGGTTCTTACAGGGTGAGCACCCAAGCCAATAAACGGTTAACCTTTTGAATTATACTAGGATTATATAAGCCCACAAGGTTAAAGGTTACCTACTCAGCCCCTAAGGGTTCAGGTACTACAGCCAGGGATGAAAAAAACTAAACATGTACAAACCACTTCCTGCCCACCTCTACACTCTTGTCAGACAAACGCGTAGACCCCTGTTCGGCACGGACTGAGGTGCCGGCCAGCGCCTATGTAACCCTCACCCCCTCTTAAGGCGCAGACCCTAAACTCTAAACCCTAAACCCTAACAAACGTGCAGTTCAAAGCACAAGCTAAAGCCCGATAAAAATATGCAGACTTCTGCAGTAAGCCCAAACCGTAAACCTGACCTGGACCCTAAGAGACCTACCTTCTTAGGTTTCGACTGTATGACTTCCGGAAATAGGCCCTTAAAAGGTGAGGTTCTGCAAGGTCTAGAGCCTAGATATTGCACCACCACACTTTAACACACCCTAAACCCTAAACCGCAATCTAACCCAAGTCCAAAGCTCTAAACCCCACCGTGCCAGCTGCGCAGACATGAGTCGAAACCTCACATTCCAAACCCAGAAGACAAAACACACTGATTCCCTTAGCCCTCCGGGGTAGGGTTGAGGGACTTTGGGTGTGGGGTTTAGGGCTTAGGGGCTTGGGGTACCCAGAGACTCCAATATCCCTTAATTAAAGAATATTTCTTGAATCATAGTAAGGATCCTACTATAATTTAAGGAATATTCCTTAATTAAGGAATGTTGGAGTCTCTGGGTAACCCTATCCCTAAACCCTAGAGCAAGAGGGCCTCTGCAGCAAGAAGCTGCGCCAACCGGTGGATGCGCGGCCTTGGTGGCGAATTTCACGACGACAGCCCCTAGGGCTCGAGGGTTTTAAGTTCTGTTGACTCTCACTCTCGGACCATGCCAGGCAAGGTCTAAAGACAAGACCAACAAAGACGGGCACCATGTAGGTTCACCCAGCACATCGAGCTGCCAAATGAGCTTTCAAAGGTTAGCGGTTCAGGGATTCAGGGCTATGGGTCTAGGGCAATATAGAGGCCTTAATAATTAGAATAGGGTTTTCGGGGCGTAGTATACTATAACTATGATAAGGAGCCCCACAATAGTATAGGTAAGTACTAACGCCCCTATATTATCTATCAGAGCACCCGGAGACTCCAACTTAAAGAAGATTCTTAAACTATAGTGGGATCCTTAATGTGATTTAAGGTATGTTCCTTAATTTAGGGATATTGGAATCTCTGGGTACCCCCAAACCCTGAGCCTAAAGCTCTTAGGCCTCCAGGCACATGTTGCGCCCCGCCCGACAGCCCTGGGCCTCTTGAGCCCAACATCCAAATGCAACTTGAGGAGGACCCCCGAGGGTTTAGGGTTTGGGGCTTAGGGTTTAGGGTATGGGGTTTAGGGTATGGGGTTTAGGGTTTAGGGTCTAGGGGTTTAGGGTTTAGGGTATGGGGTTTAGGGTTTAGGGGTTTAGGGTTTAGGGTCCGAGAAAGACCCAGGGAATGCCCTTGAAATCCACGTCCAACTTCCGGAGGACCCCGCAGACCCCAACACCCTTTTAAAGCACCGGAAAACCCTTAACTCCAACTTAAAGCCCTACAGGAACCCTGCTGAGACCCAGTGGAGCCCTATAGTAGCACTGTTATTGCCGATAGGAACCTACAAACCTCAAGGCCTTCGGTTTCAGGGTTCCCCAGAGACTCCAATATTCCTTACTTAAGGAATATACCTCAAATCATACTAAGGATCCTACTAAAATTTAAGGAATATTCCTTAATTAAGGGATATTGGAGTCTCTGAGTCAGGATTTCTAGGGCTTGCGCTGTAGGTTTGGTTCTACGGATACTTCAGTTTAATTCATGGGTAGTTCTCTAAATCAGGATCCCTGTTTTTGGTCCCCAACATAATAAGGCACCCTAAATAGTAGGATCCTTACTATAAGGACCCCTAAATAAGGTACCCCCTATTTTCGGAAACTCCCATATTGGAGTCTCTGGGTCAGTAATCCGCCAACCCCAAGTCTGACTTCAGAAAGAGCGACTTCAGCTGCTGACAGGGGCCACACCTCACAGGCAGAGGCTCTTCCCCACCAGGTGCTTCGGATGTCGGGCTCTGCTTAGTTCTCTTCGCTTATGGGTAGCTTTCTAAATTAGTGTCCCTTTTAGGGTCTTTTTTTTATAAGGGTGCCGCACTATCTTGGGGACCTAAAAAGGGACCCTATTTTAGAGAACTACCCTTATAAGGCTTACTTATAAAGTTGAGAGTTTTAAGGGATCTTTGCGGCTTAGGGTTTTAAGGGTTTAGAGAAGTATACCAAGACCCTCAACTCCAGCCCCGAACCGCCAAACCCCGCCATGCAAGACCATAAAGCCTCTAGATCTCAAAAGGTCGCAGTCCCATGAGCATGGCTCTATGGGCTCGAGTTATGCTTTTATAAGGGTGCCGTACTAAATATTGGGGACCTAAACAGGGACTATAATTTAGAGAAGTACGCATGGATTACTTTAGGGCTTTGTGGTTCTGTTTTTTTATTATCGTGGGTTTGGGGGGCACTAAGGCCTAGACTTTCGAGTTTTCCGATCTATATGGACCACCGGCTGTTTTGATGTTTAAACTGAAAATATCTGCATTAAAAGTTGGGATTTTAAGCCTTTGGGGACTGGCTTCTGGCGCGTCAGGGTTTTTGGCTGAAGCGGGTCGCAGGCCTTGCAGCCTCAAAAGCTTGACACATACGCGGATTGAGGGCTTAATGTAGAAGCCTTAATAAACAGAATAGGGTTTGGGGGCCATTATACTATCCTTAAAATAAGGAACCCCCCAAAATAGTATAGGTAATTGTTTAGGCCCCTATATTATAAGGGTTTAGACACTAAGCCCTAAGCCCTGAACAGAGCTCGCCCGGCCAGGTAACCCTAAACTCTAATCCCTGAACATTATTCCCTAAACCCTAAACCCTAATTCCTAGAAACTCTGATCCATAAACCCTGAACCCTCAACTCAAACTCTAAACCCTAAACTCTAATTCCTAGAAACTCTAATCCCCAAACTCTGAACCCTGAACTCAAGCTCTAAACCCTGAACTCAAACTCT
>CAJNDV010008779.1:129829-161346 GCA_905221635.1 Symbiodinium sp. CCMP2456
AGCGCGCAGGGCCGCCCTAAAAAAACGCTGTCAAAGCCCACAGAACCACATATCTTGCAACACCCCCTTTTGAGGTACGGCCAGGCTACCAGCTCGCGGAAGGAGTCTGCGGTGATGACAGTGAGGCCTTCCACTCGCGGATCTGCATCACCGGGCGGCCGCACCTGCGGTTTTTCAGGGTCTTATAAGGCTTAGAAGGTTACGGGGTTTAGGCAGTTGAAGACCCCTACCTACCCTACCTACCTGGTTTGAAGCTTTAGAAAAATGGGTGCGCTTTCGGTTTTGGGAATTTGACTCTCAGAGAGGACAAAAGAGGACATGCCGATCCAAACGCCAGGCCGCTCACCCTTAGAATGCCCTGAAAACCCCTGGCTCTAGCCCTGTACCCTGAACACTGAGCCCCCAAAGCAAAAACCCAGCAGGGCAGAGGTTCCGTGGTTTGGGAGCCTTTTGGCTGGCAGTGGGGTTCGGGCTTTTTTTTTTCGAAGTGCCGTTCATCATCTGATTAGCATGTTGCAGGGGCTTTACTAATAGAGCAGTCGCGGTGCACTACTACATAGCTTGTTGGAGGCTATAGGCACGTACATTACAGGGGCCTCCAGCACTTAATAATGTCGTTACCCTGACCCTTAAACCCTAAACCGCAGGACTAGCGAGATTCGCATTGATTGGTAGCGATTCGGATGTCTTGGGGTTAGCAAGGTATCTGCCACCCGGTGCTTGTGCAGTTACCGATACAGAGGCAGATTGGACTGGAGCTACACAGGGATTGCAAAGTAAAAGTGGCACCAGCCACTCAGCCCAGAGCGTTTTATAATACTTCACCACGGAACAGTGGGCTCGGACACATGCCAAAAGCCAGCCAAGATGCCCCCGAGCGTGTGCGTGTATTGCGGCAGCGCCAGCAGATCCTCGCGTCGGCCGCATTGCCTCCGTCTTTGCGGACGCCCTGAACCCTAAACGCTCAACACCCCAAAAAGAAAAATCGTTGTGACACGAGCTACCAGTATCATTGATGACAGTCAAAGTCGTGAACGCCGCCCTGCTTGACGAACATGACTAGGAGCACACAGCGGTATTGTTGGCATCAACTCTCTGAAAAGCTTTCAGTGAGCTCCCAGTGCCAACACTTCATGCAGGTCAATACGATGTCACTGCATGTGCTGGGTTATTAGATATACATACTACAAGTTACCAGTTACCATAGATGTTACCATAGCACGTCTCATCGTTCAGCTAGCGTGCCTCCAACCATGGAGTTATACCGGTGTAGCACCCATGAACTTTCAAGAACAAGCGAGCACGATGTCATGCCCAGTCACGTGCCGTGCAGCGGCAGATCCAAATACCCTTCCTCGGCTGGGATCGAAAGCTTCCAACCCCTCTGGTTTAGAGTTTAATGGTTCGTGTCACAGTTTAGGAGTTTAGGTTTAGGGTTTGGGGTTTAGGTTTAAGCCCTCTCTGTGGTCCACACGCATCATGACCGCCTTCACGTGTGAAGTCGCGGGGTTCAGGGTTTCGGACTGTAATACAGTGGGGCTTAATAACACGATTCAGGCTTTGGAGGGGCCCCTAAACCCTCATCCGGAGACGCCAACTCCCCCACGACATCTCCATGCACGGAGTCCTGAATTGAGGCTCATCAAGGAACGCCCTTAGCCTGAACACTAAACCCTAGGCCCTAGAATCCAACTCCCCGGTCCCCAAAACCTCCTCCAGCTTATTGACCAGGTCAAACTTAAACCCTGAACCTGAACCCCGAAGACAAAATCTCTGACGCCAATCCTAATATGCGGAATCCAGCAACAAAATAAACCTTTAAACCTTCAAGCTCTAACCCCCTAGACCTTCAACGCCGACACCCCCGGCCCTGAACCTCACGCACTTCAGCATCTTCATCCCCTTTTTGCATCAGGACTTGTGCAATCGCCTGAACACTGACTTCCACAATGCTAAACCCTAAACCCTAAGAGTAGTAACCCCTAAAACCCCCCACCAAACCTTGCCAAGGGTGCGGAAGCTGATGGGTCCAGACGTCAAACTGGGTGAGGGCCTGCGTGTCCAAGCGCATGGATCGCAGGTGTCCACCTCCAGGTCTTGATGCTTCAGGGTTTAGGGTTCAGGGTACTAGTGTATTAGGGTTTAGGGTTTAGGATTCAGGGTTTAGGGTATTAGGGTTTGAGGGTTTAGGTTTAGGGTTTAGGGTATTAGGGTATTCGGGTTTAGGGTCCACTGGGAGGATCAGGGGACTTAGTCCGTCGGACAAAAGGTATCTGTTTTGTGGCCCTAAACCCTAGATGGGGGTTCCTATAAAGAGCCTTTAACAGTTGGGTCCCAAATTAGGGATCTACTTTCTAGATCCTCCCCGGGGTCTACGTACTTAACACTACTTAGGATCTTTGGGGCTATAAGAACACATAACCAATTACAAACCTGACTTATACCCCTACTTAGGATCTTTGGGGCTATAAGAACCTCTATCTAGTTATAGACCTTACGTATATCCCTGCTCACTAAGTCCCCCCAACCTCCAAGTCTGGGTTGTTCTCATGGGTTTTCATGAAAGGGCTTACAGGGCTTTTGGCTCCACGGTTGTTGTAATTTCAGAAGGGGTTTCAAGGGTTCTCTGCGTTAGGTTCATTAGGGCGAGGCTTCAGGGGTTAGGGGTTAGGGGCCTGGGATTTAAGACTTTGCTGCAAGGCTTTGGAGTTTAGGGTTTGCCGGTTTGGCCTTTAGGCTTTAGGGGTAGTGTCTGAAGCTCAAGCCTTCCCTAAACCCGAAACCCTCAACCCTAAACCCTCAACCCTTAACCCTAAACCCCCAACCCTAAACCCCTAAACCCTCAACCCCTAAACCCTCAACCCTAACCCGTAAACCGCACTGTTCACAGGCTGTGGGCGTGGCGCCTCTTGGAGTTTAGAGGCAAAGGTCAGAGCTCCACAGATGCATCCTTGGCCTTCCGCCCTAATGTAGAAGCCTTAATAATTACCTACAGTACTTTGGGGCCCCCTTATGATAACTGTAGTATAGTATACCCCGAAACCCTCTTCGAATTGTTAAGGCTCCTATGTTATCTGCGGTCGGCCTTTCAAGTTCCATCCCTCCACCCCCGACCCTGAGCTGCAGGTACAGCCTGGGTCCCAACTCCAACCTGGACTGTAAACCGCAGACCACACATGCCAAGACCTTAGCCTAGGGGCTGAGTACCCTAGCCCAAAACAGGCTAACCTTTTGAACTATAATAGGATTATAAGAGCACCAAAAGGTTAAAGGTTACCTACTCACCCCCTAAGTTAGGCCCCAAGCATGCCAAGCACGAAAATCAAGAGCCCCATTTGCCCAAAAGACAAGCCGCCCTAAGCCTCCACCCACCACGGGACCCTGCTCCCGCCTGCACGCCAGTCTGCTGACCCGACACCTTTGATTGTTGGTCCAGGTTTGAGGCCTCTTTCATGGAGGGTTAAGGTTTGGGGGTCTACTTAGAAGCTGAGTACCCTAGCCCAAAAAAGGTTAACCTTTTGAACTATACTAGGATTCTATAAGCCCCAAAAGGTTAAAGGTTACCTGCTCAGCCCCTAAGTCTAGGATATGTAGCCTTCCCGATGTGGCTGCCAGAAGCTTTTGCAATCATTGGTCTGTCCAAGTTCGTAGGCATGGTCTACTGGGTTTCGTACAAGGTCGCAGAAGTCTGCAATGTAGGGGCATTACTACTTAGAATAGGGTTTTGGGGGTTCCTGATCATAATTACACTATAAAAGAGCCCAAAACCCTATTCTAATTACTAAGGCCCCTATGGTATTTATGTAAAATTTCAACCTCCTAAGCCGGAATCCTCGTTGAGCCCCTGAACAGTAGTCCCTGCAAGCCCCAAATCTCCAAATCCCAGGCCGATACATCCCTGAACAACTGCACTAAAGCCCTTAACCCTATATCCCTAAACCCTGAACCCTAAACTTTATAACCCTAAACCCTGAACCCTAAACCCTATAACCCTACACCCTGAACCCGAAACACTGTAACCCTAAACCCTGAACCCTATAAACCCTTGTTTAACCCTATAAGATTTCGGATCCGAGTTGTGTTTTTCAGCGGTGGTGGGTGCGGCTGTGCACAGGGTTTGCGGATCTGGGCTGTAGTGCTCTAGGGTTTAGGGTTTATAGGTTTTCTCCCTCTTGGCTTAGAGTTTAGGGTTTAGGGGTTAGGGTTGGGGTTTTAGCATCAACAGCTCGTCAAACAACAAAACTTAAAGCAGGCCGCTGACATGTCCTAAACCCCTAAACCCTAGAGTGATTCACCCCTTTAAGGAACACCTGAAGCAGCCCGGGGAGGTGGAAAACTCAGCTGGCGCAGCCGCCCAAACCTCTGCTCCAAGCCCTCGCAACCGAGACTTCTACCAAAAGCTGTATAATGTGGGGGCCTTAATAATTAGAATAGGGTTTTGGGCTCCTTTCTAGCAATATTATAAAAAGGAACCCCCAACATAGTATAGGTAATTATGTAGGCTTTTCTATTAACCGGAAGAGAGAAGCGCTTAATGAACCAAGGAGCCACTGCCGCCCCTCTTGGCAGCGCTGAAAAGCATCAGGCCCTTCCAGCGGGGAAGAGGTGGTATGGCGGCCGTAATGTTTAAAGATACAGCTCTGAACCCTAAACCCTAAACCCTAAACATGGCGGCCGTAATGTTTAAAGATACAGCTCTGGGGTACTTTGAACTTCCGAAACCCTACACCCAGAGACTCCAATATCCCTTTAGTTAAGGAATATACCTTAAATCATATTAAGGATCCTACTATAATTAAGGAAATCTTCCTTAAATTAAGGGATATTGGAGTCTCTGGGCACCTTTGAAAAGGGAGGTCATGCCCAGGTTCGAGTTTAAAACGCTCAGGGCATGGAGGCTGAGAGGCCTTAGGCTCCAAAGGAGGAGGAGATCTTCGGGTACTGTAGGGGCCTTAAAAACTTAGAATAGGGGTTTGGGTTTAGGGTTTAGGGTTTAGGGTTTAGGGTTTAGGGTAGGGGCCTTAAAAATTTAGAATAGGGGTTTGGAGGCTCCTTCTTATAATTATAGCATAGTGTGCCCTCCAAATCCTGTTCTAATTATTCAGGCCCCTATAGTATCTCAAAACTCTGACAAAACTACGAACCCGATGTAAAGCTTATAGCAAGGATTCCTTATTGAGGCATAAGGATTTATGAGCACGAAACGCCTGATTCGTAGCACCACCTCCCTTAATAAGGATTAGCATGGGGGATCTTAAGGTTCGCAAAACGATTTAGGGGAGTCTCATCCTTCTTATCAGAGCCGATAGAACCCTTCCAACAAAAAAACGACGATGAAAAGCTTTGCAGTTCGGGACCACCTCGCGCGGATCAATGGAGAAGCGGCCATCCGCGACTAAGCCACCTGCTCGAGGTTCATGGGTTTCGACCGTAAACCCTAAACCTCAAAGAGGCTCTCGCAGAGCCCGTCCCCTTGCCGTGCCTGGGTCGCGAACGGACAGGTGAAGCTCGCCGTCGAGGTACACTTGGAACTTGCCTTTGTTGGGGCTTAGGGTTTAGGGGTTTAGGGTTTAGGGTTTAGGGGTTAGGGATCTTGTTGGCCAGGCTGGCCATGTCATGGCTTAGAATGGCTTAGAAGCCCTGCATCGAGCAAGCAGCAAACCCTGCATCCTGAAACAGAGCCTGAACTACGTGCACACATGCAGCGGTGCAGCTGCCGTTTTCAAAACGTCGGATCACATGTATAGCGGTAATCTTCACCGTCATGACTAACGCATACCACCCTAAACCCTGCAACATCAATACCACATAGGAGCCCGAAAGCGAAGTCTACCAGGTGATATTTATACAAATGCTCAGTTTCAACAGGCCAGTTTCCATGCTTTGTGTGACCCAGTAATAGTAAACCCTAAACCCTAAACCCTAGACCCTTTTGCAGCAGGCTTCTCTCGCCCGGAACTGCCGTCGCCGTGAATAGACCCTAAACCCTAAGCCCTAAGCCCTAAACCGTTATAGTAAACGCCGTTCGCACTGCTTCCAAATGGCTCGCCGGCAGATCGACCACCATGGTGGCAACGTGCCAAGTCGCTGCTTGGACGGCCTCTCTCCATTAGAATCGCCCCGTGGATTCTGGATCTAGGTGTTGGGTGTTGCTTGGGGTTGGGTTTAGGGTTTTAGGGATTCAGGGTTTTAGGGTTTAGGGTTTTAGGGTTCAGGGCCTAGATTCAGGGTTACGGGGCCGCGAGCTTTGCTGCGTCAGGGTTGTAGTAGGGCGAATCGAAATCGAGTAGCAGCAGCACAGCTTACAAGCACGGCCTTTACGATCCAG
Organism: Symbiodinium sp. CCMP2456; assembly: GCA_905221635.1. Classification (NCBI taxonomy): domain Eukaryota; class Dinophyceae; order Suessiales; family Symbiodiniaceae; genus Symbiodinium; species Symbiodinium sp. CCMP2456. The sequence goes on from CAJNDV010008779.1 coordinate 136,158, forward strand.
TCTGAAACAATGTGTGCTTAGAGCATGAGTACTAAGACGTCACTACTAATAAAGAGTAGTGTATCGCCATTGCTGTTTCCGCGGCACCCTCCACACCTTGACGGCAAGACTAGTTTATGCCACCTGCAGAATATACCAGAAACCATGGTGATGCCAGGCATTGCAGCTCAATGAGAACAGCGCTGTCCATGGCATCCCCGGTCCTACGGTAGCATATGCTTGGCGAACCGGAAAGGGTTGAGAGCTTTCATGGTCCTAGGCCCTAAACCCTAAAACCCTAAACCCTGAACCCTGAAACCCTAAAACCCTAAAACCCTAAACCCCAAAACCCTAAACCCTGAAACCCTAAAGCCCTACAACCCTAAACCCCAAGGCTCGAACCTCAGCCCTGAGACTTTGAGTTCGACTCTTCTCTTCATGTCCCCGAAGGGAGAGATCTCAGGTCAAGTTTACTTGGAGGTTCATGGTAGTTATAGCCCAACTATAACTATAGCTATAACACAATTATAACCTGGGTAAGTGTATTTAAGGGACTTATAATAGGGGTTATGGGCGCCAGTTCTATTTGGGTTATAATTGCCATGAGCCTCCAAGTATGCGACCGCCATCGAGGTGCTAGGGGTACGTCTTGTGAAAATCCCTACAGGCGCACTCAGGTTTGAGTCTTATCTGGGTTCTAGTTCTTGATTCTCGGGCACAGCGTGCTCATGAAGAACTTTTTGTGTTGAACTGCGAGATACTGTTGATGGACAAAAATCTGCATGACCCAAATATAGTATAGTACCATAAATCCCATAGTTTAGGTATATAGGGTCATGCAGGATTTTGTCCATCAACCGTACAAACATGTCCTGTCATCTGGCTGTTACCGCAAGCTGCTGACTGCTAGCTGCTCTTAACTGACTGACTACCATAGACTGAGCTAGACGATTTCCAACTGGCAAGTGCCAAATTAAGAGCCCCAAACCGCCAAGCCTAAACCCCAAAACCCTTAACTCCTGAACCCTGCGCCACGTTGGTTGAAAGGTGGCGCAACCGTAGCTTATCTTCGGCGCAACAAGTATGGGCTTCAAACCCTCAGTTCCCCCCGTATACATTCCCCAATATACTGAGACTTACACCTGAACCACGACCTTCCAAGAGGTCCTGACCCCGTCGCTTTCTAGGGTTTACCGGAGTTCATAGAACATCGACGCTTGGGATTTATAGGGCTTGGTGTAGCGTGGTGTAGGGTTTCGGGGTTCTCGAGTTTAGCGTGCGGAGAATTCATCCAGAAACGGAGCTTCAATACCCTAAGCCCTGAAGTGTTGCACTTACTCTCTGGATTCTCGCCACCGGTTCCGTAGCTGCAAACCAGCTGCGTTGCCACAGCTGGTCACCACCTGGGATGCAAGGATAGACTGGACAAAAGCCATTCAGAGCCTGCAAACACTTTCAAGATCATGAAGCTTCGCTGTCCGGGTCACAACAGTAACCCCAAATCCCTCGGCTCTAGAACCCTCATGGTGCAGGTAAGCTAGGGAAAGGAACAACGGCACGCTTAACTCATTCACAGAAAAATACGAAACTTCTAAATCCTAACCCTTTTTTGCCTCAGGGCTTGTGCAATCGCCCCCTAAATGAGCAACCTCCACCCACATCAATCCTCGACCCTCTCCAGCCGCAGGGGCGGGGCCGTCGCTGTCTTCCTCTTCGCCATCGGACTCGTCACCTGGCAACGGGCAGGGGGGAGGCTTCTTCTAAAAGCGGTGTCTTCCTTCAGACCCGAACGGAACACCGAAGTGTGTTCTAGATTTCGAAGCATGTTGGCATGGCGCCACGGGCCAATAGAGAGTTTGGTTTCCATGGGGGTTTGTAAGATCATAACCCTAAACCCTAAACCCCTGAACCCTAAACCCTAAACCCTAACACCCTAAGCCCTAAACCCTAAAAGGCTCAGGGATCACAGACGCCTGCCTTTTCAAAGCAAACCGAGGATTGCTTGCTGTGGTCGCATAGAGTCGCTGAAACAAACATAAAGCCTTCTCTTCTTCAAAGCCTGTGCCTTACGAGGTTTAGGATTTAGGGTTTCGGGTTTAGAGTTTAGGGTTTAGGCACCACAGAAAGCCTGTCGTTGAAAAAGCTTAGGGCGCTCGGAAACGCAGTGGCTCCCGAACCTTACCCCAATCTCGGACCGACATGCTAAACCACAACCCCCTTCACTCTAAACCCCAAATCCAAAACCTTATACCCTGCATCTTGAACCCTGGCAAAGAAAACAGATCGTTAGCCTTCTTTCGTCCTGTTTGTGACCTTCTTTGGATGGCTCAACCGGAAAAGGATCCTACTGTAAAGGTCTGAAGAGCTAGTACTAACATGCCGTTGTAGTTCGATGTTGTGAGTAGAGCATGATATCCGCATAAGGCCCCTGCAGTATTGTAGAGTATATTCCGGATTCCTTGGTTCTACACCGCTATCTCTCATGCCCCGAACAAACTCCACACCCTCAAACCGAACAACTTGCACTCTCTGAGCCACAGGCTGTCGCCAAGCTTGTCGCGCATGGGTGCCTCCAAGCGCACCTGCCAGGTTTCTTGGGCTTTAGGAGTTTGGGGTTTTCAGGGCTTTGGGGTGTAGAGTTCCGTAAATTGTGGCTTTCGTGGGTTCGCGGTTCTTAGCCTTTTGAGGGCATTAGTCCGCAGGTACGTCCAACTTGATTCCTGAGTCGTCATCTTCCCCAACTCCATGGTTTAGGGGTTTAGGGTTTAGGGGTTTAGGGGTTTAGGGGTTTAGGGTTTGGGGTTTGGGGTTTAGGGGTTTAGGGTTTCGGGTTTAGGGGTTTAGGGTTTACATGACTCCGGCTCACTTGACCACCTCAGCGAATCTTTCCAAACAGCCAAGCACTGGGTTGGGCCCCTTGAAGCATCGTTGAACATATTCCATAAATAGAATCCTCTTCGGCCCAGTATGGGAAGGTATAACATGTCCCAAAGGCCTAACCCCACGCCCTAAACTCTAAACCTAAAGCAAATCCAAGAAACTGGAGAAATAAACCTTTGAATTTGGCCTCTGGGCGCCTGAGACCTTGCAAACCCAAGGCGCCCGTTTCGCACGGTTTAATAGGGTTTAGAGTTAGATTTCCGGATGGTAGCCAGGATCCTGGCAGGAAGGCCGGTATAGAACGGAGGATCCACACCGAGGAATTCAAGCTTCAGGCTTTCTGTGCTTTCGCGTTATGGCCAGCGGCACGAGCCATCGGGAGATTCTGAAGGCTCAAGACAGACTCCCACAGCAATCGATCTGAGTTGATTCGTTAGGCTGACTTCAGCTGTGAGAGCCTTGTGCAAAGAAAACTGCGGTTGCATTGCGCAGCCGTCACGATCAAACGAATCCGAAACAGAGCCCGATCAGAACAAGCTTCAGTCCCAGAGAAAGAGGGGCTTACATGTTGGATAAACAAACCCACATGTCGAACATGAACGACGGGACGCGCCCTAAAGAAACAGGGCTGAACACCCTCCACAAAAAAAACATGTCGACCACCTTTTAGCCCTAAGCCCTAAACCCTTTGAGCCTTAAGCCCGAAACCCCTAAACCCAAAAAATTGCCACCTTGGTATTGTTCCAGCCGGTGATCGCCTGGGCCGGCTTTCGAGCCGCAGGATAGCTTGATTTCAGGGTTCAGGGTTTGCGGGTTAAGGTTTATGATTTCCGGGTAGATGTCCACATGACAAAAGCGCTTCCGCAGTCCCGCAAAATACCCGACACCTTTGTAATGGGGAAAGCCACCATTAGTTTGAACGCCGTATCTAGGCGCGATAATAAATGCCACTACTATTTTGGTGTTCCTTGTAATAACTATAGTATGCTATCCCTCTAGATCCTCTTCGAATTATTACGTCCCCTATACTACCATTTGGGGGCTTCCGAAAATAGGGGACTCTAATATAGTCCCCCAAATAGCAGGACCCTTATTTCCGGAAACTCCCATTTGGCTCGGGAGCATCCGGACCCTGAATTTCTTTGAGTTCGGCCCTGCCGGTTTAGGGTTTAGGGGTTTAGGAGTTTCGGCACCCCCAAGGCGTCCGAGGATTCGGTGGCCAGCATTAAGCAGCGCCATGCCAAAATAGCCTGCCCGAAACCCTAAACCCTGAAGTACAGCTACTGTAGGGGCCTAAATAATTACGTACATTATCTTGGGGGTTCCTTATTATAGTTATAGTAGAGTATCCCCCGAAACCCTATTCTAGTTATTAAGGCCCCTAAACCCTAAACCCTCATGGTAGCCCTTATGGAACCCTTTAAAGGAACCCTAAAACCTTCTCTATCTATACTAAATGGGGGTTTCCGAAAATAGGGGACCCTAATATAGTACCCTAAATAGTAGGATCCCTATTATAAGGACCCCAGAATAAGGTACCCCTAATTTTCGGAAACTCCCACATGGTCGTGATGCGATTTCGGGATTGGCCTTGAGCATGACTGTATCTGTGTGTATATATGTGTATACATATACATGTCGGATACAGATTTTGGATTTCTTTCTGAGCAGGAGACCAGCTTCACATCGTCTTCGAAGGGGATGTCCATGGACTTGACCTCTAAAAACTACTGTAACGGCTTGAGGGAGGAGCCTGAATGCCAAACCCCGTTGACAAACAACATATCCATGTGGGGTGATGCGACTTGACTTCTGCAGGCTTGTAACCTGAATCATGTTGCAGGTTTAGGGTTTGGATGCTCCTGTGAATCTGAGCAGAGTGGAAACAGGTTTCGGTTTTAGGGTAGAGATTGCTAGGGGACGGGTCTGGATGGGTCCCAAACAGATTGCCGTAGGCTCAAGTAAATCGTAGGTTTTAAACCTACCCTTCTTCAAGGGCCTTTGCATTAGGATCCGCAGTCTTACTGAGGTAGGAAGGTTGGGCCCTAAACCCTAAACCTCCCGTTGAACTAACGAATATCGTAGGTTGGGCCCTAAACCCTAAACCCTCCGTTGAATTAAGGAATATCGTAGTCGTAGATGCTACGAGACTTCAGGGCTTCGACTATAAAAATTTTGCTCCTTGCTCGGTTCACAGAGCACCGCAGCGTGCTGGCCCGCACTTGGTCATCCTACCCCTAAACCCTAAACCCCAAGGTATATGGCTGGGATCTATACCCAGAGGCTTGGTCATCCTACGGTATCCCTAAACCCTGGGCCCTAAGGTATATGGCTGGGATCTATATTTGCCCAGAGGCGAGGCTGTATGGGAATGACACACTGCACACGGCTGAAAATGGCTACCCACTGTATCACGCTAGGGCTTAAGGCTCAGGGTATCACGTCGGTAACGTGCAACGCATAACGCATCTAATCTCAGGGTTGTCCTGCTAAGAATAGGGCTCCATCAAGAGCTCCTGCGAAGGTTCCAAAAGGGGTTTAGTACATGGGCCTTAATAGGCCGAAAAGGCTTTGGGGTCATTACTAAAAGAACATTAACACCAGGAACCTTAGGGAAGAATCGTAATACTCCTGTAGGCTTCTACATTACTTGCAATGCTCAACACATGTATGGGTGCCGTCCCTTAAGGATCTACATCCCACAGTAACCCCTTACTGATGAAGGTATCCCTTTTCAGACTCGTCAGCTTTAGCCAGGAAACACCGAAAACATGGCATACCTGCCCAAACCCCGCCAAAACACTCTCTCAACCCTCATAGTCCCAGAGAGCCCTTTCATAACACTAACCCTGTGAAAATCCTCTAGATCCCTTTCAACCCTATAGAACCCTTAAGCAAAACGAGACAAACCCCATGGACCCTGACTAAACTCTTCGTAAAGCCCTTTGAAAACCCCGAAAGTAACCCTGAATAGTTTCCCTCCAACCTCCACCATCTGCTCTCTGGAATCACCGACCATCACCTCCGCTTCCGGATTGTAGGGATGTGGGAGTTTCCAAAAATTAGGGTACCTTATTTTGGGATCCTTATAATAAGGGTCCTACTATTCAGGGTACAAAAATTGGGGTCCCCTATTCTTGGAAACTCCCATGTGCTTCTAAACCCCTCAACGCTGGAATCCTAACCCCCACCGCCTCCTTGAGCTGGGGTACTAAGGGTTCACGTTCATTCTAAGGCTGAACCCATGGGCCCCCAACATGGGCCCTTAGGGCATTCCAGGGTCCCTTAAGGGTATATATAGGGTATATAGTAGGTATATTAGGGTTCCGGGGGTAAAGCGGCCCATATTAGGGGCCCATGGGTTCAACCTTAGATTCATGGCCTACACCCTCACCACTCCAAGCCTCAACCCAAGGCCCCTCAAAGCAGGCACTACAGTTTTCCCGCGGCCCTAAACCCTAAGCCCGAAACCTCTAAGTCTAAATCTGACCCCCCAAACGAGTTTGTGATCCCTAAACTGAAACCAGACTGCCAACCCGACTGGTCCCATGAGGCCTACTAGACTTGCTCCGCGGGCTGCTATCCGTTTGTAAAGGTTCCAAAAGGGTTTTGTGGTTTTGAGGATTCAGGGCTTTAGGATTTTTAAGGCCTCTTACTTACTTCCAGAACATTGCTTGAATCGTCTGTGCTTTGTTACGTTGTCAGCAGGGTTGTTCCTTGAAGGATAGTCTCTCTCTCTCTCTCTCTCCCTCCCTGCCGTTATCGGACTCTCTGAATGTAGCCGAGGGGTGGTACATATGGGTAGTTCTCTGAACCAGGGTCCCTTTCAATGTCCTTTTTTTGTGACGGTGCCGTACCATTCTTGGGACTTTTTGGGCGCCTAACTTAGAGAACTACCCACATAGATCATAATATAGAAGGCTGGATAGCTAGCCTCGGGTCTTGGGGGTTGTTCTGCTATATATTTCCCGCGAGAGAGAAAAGAAACGAAGAAAGAGAGAGAGAGGTTTAGGGTTTACTGGGTTGGCCTTTAAACCCTCTGAAAATATTTATATAAAGGGTCCTTCATAAACCCAAATAAGGAAAACTGTCCCAGAAACCACCCTAGTTAAGGGTTTAGGGTCTAGGGTGCTGCTACAAACTGCAAGCCCTTCACGTCGCAGAAGGTTACCGGGCGGTCCGGTCGAGAAATGCCTATAGTCTCCATGGTGCTTCCTTTTTGGGGTTACCCTATAGGATCCATTGGTTCAACCAGAGAAGGAACTCCCATGGAGACTATAAGCTCTCTTGCCCAAAACGTTCAAACTTTTTAGGATAGACCTAATATATGAAGCCAAAAAAGTTTAAAGTTCTGGAATCCTCAACCCTTTCTGCAGCTGGATCTCCTAACCCTGAGCGCTAAACCCGAAGCCCTAAGTACGAAACCTCGCATAGACCAACAGTTCACCTAAACGGACATCAATAATTGTCTGATGTCTCCTGTTGAGCGCAACACTTTCAATAGAGCACCGCTGCCTCCCCGTGGCCACCATAACCCAGTTGCGACAAATCCATCGTCAAAAGCAGAAAATAGTAATGTATTCAGGTATAAAAATCATCATCCCCCCAGGTCGCGACGGAACCATTTCCAAGCACTGCAGCAAAAGAAATACGCGATGCTTGAACCTGCTGCACATTCCTCAGCTGATCCTGCACAGCCCTGCTGTCACCACCAAATTCAGCAGCACCCCAGGTCACGACAGATCCATCACGAAGAATGGCGGCAAAAGCTCCTATGGTGGCTTGGATGTGCTGCACGTTCCTCAGCTGATCCTGCACAGCCCTGCTGTCACCACCGCGGTCCGCAACGCCCCAGGTCACGACAGATCCATCACCGCGAATAGCGGCAAAGGCTACTAAAGAGGCTTGGATCTGCTGGACGCTCCTCAGCTGATCCTGCACAGCCCTGCTGTCACCACCGCAGTTCGCATCACCCCACGTCGCGACAGATCCATCACCAAGAATGGCGGCAAACGCACCGTGACTGGCTTGAATCTGCTGCACATTCTTCAGCTGATCCTGCACAGCGCTGCTGTCACCACCAAATTCAGCAGCACCCCAGGTCACGACAGATCCATCACGAAGAATGGCGGCAAAAGCTCCTATGGTGGCTTGGATCTGCTGCACGTTCCTCAGCTGATCCTGCACAGCCCTGCTGTCACCACCGCGGTCCGCAGCGCCCCAGGTCACGACAGATCCATCACCAAGAATAGCGGCAAAAGCTACTAAAGAGGCTTGGATTTTCTGGACGCTCCTCAGCTGATCCTGCACAGTCCTGCTGTCACCACCACAGTCCGCATCACCCCAGGTCACGACAGAGCCATCATCTCGAATGGCAGCAAAAGCTAATGACGTGGCTTGGACCTGCTGTACGTTCCTCAGCTGATCCTGCACAGCACTGCTGTCACCACCTCGGCCCGCAACGCCCCAAGTCACGACAGATCCATCAACCAGAATGGCAGCAAAAGCGTCCTCAGTGGCTTGGATCCACTGCACATTCCTCAGCTGATCCTGCACAGCCCTGCTGTCACCACCACATTCAGAAAGACCCCAGGTCACGACAGATCCATCACCAAGAGTGGCGGCAAAAGCAGCCTTGGTGACTTGGATCTGCTGCGCATTCCTCGGTGGAACCTCAAGAGCCCAGTCACCCCCATCCTCCGTATCCACCACCACAAAGCCACAGTGGTGACCGTACATCGCGACAGATCCATCTCCAAGAATGGCCGCAAAGGCGCTCCAGCTGCTGCATATTTGAGTTGGGCTTGATTGCAAAGTCAGTGCAGCGCCGTTCTCCAGCCCGGCTTCTTCAAGCGAGGCAAACCCATCCAACAGGCATCCGCTTGAGTTCAAAAGCCGTCCTTTGCCGACTCCCAGCTCGGTCTGTGCCCGCTGCTTCAAGTCCTTACTTCCCCAATAAGCCAGGGAAATGAAGGTTAAACTTTCAGCTAAGTTATAAGAACCCGAAAAGTTTATAAAAGGTTGGGTATTGGAGAACTAAGAGTCTGCCAGGCTATCAGCGCCCGTCGCTTCCAACGTAATTTTCCTGCCGCTAAGCAGTCCAACTTCCACCGTGATCGACATGGGGGACGGCTCAGTTGGAGACAAGAACCGCCTTCATAGTGAAGGCAATAACTAAACATGCTACAAGCTCTGAAACCACTACTTACTTATACTATAACGGTATAGACTAGCAGCTTCTGCTTCGAGACCGAGCTCAGCAGCAAAGGAAAGGGAGACACAACTTGTGCGCCGGTCCTTCCTTCTGCAGAATAATGTAGGGGCCTGATTATTAGAAAAGGTTTTAGGGGGTTCCTTATTATAGTTATGGTCTACTATACCCCAAACCCTATTCAAAATATTAAGGCCCCCTATATTACCAGCGTTGAGGAACCAGTTTTGAGTTCAGGGACCCAGGTTTGGGATGTGGCAGCAAACAAGGGTCTAGTAAGCCGGTAGCCCTAACTGCGGCAACAAGTCTTATTGATCCACGAGATTATTTTTCAGGGCATTCCCAGAGCCCCCAAGTACCCTCTGTACTGTACTGTTTAGGGTCCAGTATTCCTCTCAACATCCGCTTGGAAGCACCATGAGGGCTCTATTTAATGTAGGGGCCATAATAATGAGAATAGGGTCTTGGGACCCGTTATGCTATAATTATAATAAGGGACGCGCAACATAGTATTGGTAATTATTTCGCCCCTATGTTAGGGGGTTTAGGGTCGCAGGCAACCCAAAGCGGACGGGGCCTTTGCCGTTCGTGCGTCAAGATCTGCGATGACCTCGATGTACCTTTGCAAACCAGGCGAAGGCGCAGCAGCGGGACGTGGGCTTGTTATGCATGCATCTTCCCACAGAGCGCAACACCCCTGAGAAGCCATTCCTTAAATGATGATGCGAAAGACCCGGTACGGTGCAATCTGAAGAGTACTTTTTCAACCGTATTGAGAAACCCGGTCGAACCTTGCTAAGGCACAGTCACTGGTTGACGGGCAAGAAAAGCCAACTGGAAGGAACGTGTACAGCCGAAGCCAGAAAGTTGGAACATCATTATCCTGACATCCATCAACTGTGGAGAGTTCTAGCACTGATCATCCTGAATTCATGCTCTAACTTTCTGGGCTTACCCTAAACCCTAGGCCCTAAACTGACACTGTGATCTGTCGCAAAGAGCTTCTAGGCTGCTTGTCATGTGGAGTTGGGGCTTCAGAGCCTTTCCTCAGTCACCCCAAAACCCACGGCTTCGGCTTTTGTCTCTTTAGGTTTAGGATTTTAGGATTTAGGGTTTAGGTTTTTAGGGTTTCTGGCTCTTTCGGGCTTTAAGGGATTCAGGTTTAGGGTTTAGGGTTGCTTCGGGCTTGAAGGACCCAGAGACTCCAATATCCCTTAATGAAGGAATATACCTTAAATCATATTGAGGATCCTACTATAATTTAAGGAATATTCCTTAATTAAGGAATATTGGAGGCTCTGGCTTCGGGCTTGAAGGACTTAGGTTTAGGATTTCAGATTGGGGCTCGCCAGGGTTGGCGCGGCGCTGCCTGCAATGCGATGTCTCTGGACGTGTTGAAAATGGGTAATGTAGGGGCCTCAATAATTACCTATATTATTTGGGGGGGGGGGGGTTCCTTATTACAATTTTAGCATAATGGACCCCCAAACCCTATTCTGATTATTAAGGCTCCTGTATTACCGTAGAATACAAATCTAAGTAATACAAGGGCATTAAAGAAGGCTTCGGTGGTATCTTATAGTATTGAATAGTCAGGCTTCTGCATCGTCGCATAATGTGCGCCTAGTTAAGCGTGCCTTGAGGGTGGAAGGTTGCAGGGGTCACAGACTTAGGGGCTGAGTACCCAAGCCCAAAAAAGGTTAACCTTTTGAGTTGTACTACTTGGAGGGCCATGGGACTTAGTAAGTAAGGTTATAAGTACCTTAATTGGGGTTATAAGTAGCTATAAGTATAGTTATCCTAATAATAACCTTAGTCACTAAGTCCCATGATCCTTTAAGTAGGATTTGTATAAGCCCCAAACGGTCAAAGGTTACCTACTCCGCCCCTAAGCAGATTAGGAGTCGGGTTTGGAGAGCTTTCGGTTTGAAGCTTCTATACGCCCCCTGGGACCTCTGCAAAACAAAAAGCTACCATTTAGGCCTTGATCATTACAACAACCTTTGGTCCATTGTAGTGTCCTAAACCGTAAACCCTAAACCGTTGCAGGGGCTGTGAGGGAAGACTCTTTTTGAAGCCAGCCTCGAGGCACCAGCACACCCTCAGCCCGGATAAACCCTAAACCCCTAAACCCTAACCCTACAGTAAGTCCATGCAAATCCTAATTAACAACAACCTAGGCTTCAGGGCCCCGCGATCTGCATCAAACTGAGGCTTTGACTTCATGTAGATGTCGAAGACCTTGTCGGCTTACGTCTTAAGGGTTATAGTTGGGTGGTTGTCAAAATTATTGTCCCTTTTGGGGTACCCTAAATAATAGGTGCCGTATTATAATAAGGACCCCAAAAGGGACCATAATTTTGACAACCACCCAGTCAGCTAGTTCAGGGAGCAGGAACAGGAGCAGCTGGAGTTGCCGCGGGAGCTTGTGTACTGTCGTGTTGAATGCTTGAGGAGTATCAGGGCCTAGGGTTCAAGGGCCGCAAGGGTGTAGGCTTCAGCGCTGCAGGGGATGTGGGAGGATGAGGCCGCAGCCGAAAGAATTGCAAGCTTCACTAGCCTTGAGCCCTGATCTCCTTGCATTTATTGCGCCTAACGCCTCAGTTGAGACTAGAGGGTTTCGACTCTCACACTCGCACAAGGCTGGCAAGGCTCGGCATAGTTAGGGTTTGGGGGGAAGCCAGGTAGCTACAGGACGAGCAATGTTCAAACGAGATGCGAAGCCGATGCAACCTTCAAACAGCGCAGCCTTAAACCCTTCCCTCAAATCCCAAACCCTGTGCCTGCTGTGCCGCCAAAAGGCAGTTTTGTCAGTGCCACCTTTCGTCCCAGTCGACTTCACGCCGCAGTCGCAGCCCTCGAACAGGAAGTTGCCCTGGACTGCGTCGGAGCTTCGGACTTTAATCTAGGGGCCTAAATAAATACCTATACTATTTTGGGGTTCCTTATTATAACTTTAGTATCATGGGCCCGAAAATCCTATTCTAATCATTAAGGCCCCTATAGTAGGGCATAGGGCTTGGCCGTTTTGGGGTTTAGGCTCTTGCGGTTTATAGATTTCGATGCTCCTGGCTTCAAGATACGTACCTCATTAATGCTTTCGGAATAAGGGCACAAGTCTACGGGTCCTTATGACACCTTCCATCAATCCGCCTGTTATTTGGGGTTGAGAAGCAACCACCGTGAACATCCCTAAACCCTAATATAGGGGACTTAATAATTAAGGGTTTTGGGGTATATTATTCTATAATTATTGTTGGGAACCCCCAAAATAGTATTGGTATTATTGAGGCCCCTATATTACCCTCTTGCGTCATGATCTTGGAGGGCGGGACGCTTCTGAGTTCAAGACACGACCTGCGTCAGTTGGTCTCCGAAGTAAGGGCCGAAACCGAACGGATTAGGGTTTAGGGTTAAAGCCTAAGCCCTAAACATCTGCTGTTTCAACCAATCTTCGGTTTAAGGCTCAACCGGGTTCCACCCTAAGCTCCCAAGACAGCTGAAAAGACTTGGTTTAGACTTCAGGTTGCTCGAGCGATGCATCTGTATCGTCTTTGGGAACATGTTTTATGAGTAAGCCGATTCTACACCCAACTCCCCCCTGCGATCCGAAGCACTTCTTCTGCTTTGTCCGCGGGGATAACGCCAACCTCAATGGCCTTGTTGCCACTTTCGCTCTTGATGCACCTTACGCGCAGGCATGCTTGAAGGGTTAGGGGCTTACTCAGTACTACTCCCCTGCTAAAACAAACACGGGCTATTTTGATCGATTGGCTAAAGCCTGAGAAAGCGGGCTAGACCTCACAAACCCGAGATCGTATTCTTAGGGGCTGAGTACCCTAGCCCAAAAAAGGTTAACCTTTTGAACTATACTAGGATTATATAAGCCCCAAAAGGTTAAAGGCTAGCTACTCAGCTCCTAAGCATTACCCAATCTTCTCTAATTTCGGGGACCTCGGGGTTCGGCATAACTCAAAGGCTTAGGGTTTAGGGTTGAGGGTGTTATTTTGGGGGTCGTTGTGACAAGGGTTCTACTTCGGTGAAGCTTTTAGTATAAGGCCCCAAACTAAACGCCGTGACACGTAAGCTTAACCCAAGGCCCAAACCACTACTTAGGTAGCTTTATCCGACGTTTATGACTCTGTGTGTTTATACTGAAAATATCTATCTATATATATATATATATCTACACATGCTTACCTATTGGTTTAGACTCTTTCTGCATTTACACGATGCAAGCAAGCTGCCACCGCAGGACCCCTGCAGCCGCGCTCTCGGCACTGACCAGCCTTGTGCGGATTAGCCTCCTTACTAGGGGTCGATGTCAGCGGCCCCCAAAAATTGACATCTGTGTTAAACCAGAACAGCAAATGGTACCTCATTTTCCCGAATGGGTACCCAGTTTAGTGTCAATATTCAGGGCTTCCGGGGTGTAGAGTTAAAGAGCCAAAGGTTAGGATTGACAAGGGTCAAGGGTTAAGGGTTGGCAGTGTAACGGACCAAGATAGTGAGGGCTCATAGGCTTTAGTATTGCGGTTTGGAACTTTCTTCCCGTCTCTGTCTCTCTCTCTCTCTGCCTCCATCTATACATATGTATAAATCTGTATATATATATATATAGATATATATAGAGAGAGAGAGAGAGGGTCACCCAATTTGTGACGTGCTCTGGTTGGGTTCAGACACACACTCTGCTCTACTTAGCAGGAAAATACAAACATACATGTTGGAGATCCCTATGAAAGGAACCATATCCCAAACGGAACAAACTAAGAGCGTACCCAAGAGCTCTGTAGCAGAAACTGGCCCCAAACCCTCTTCTCCATAAAACCCCCACCATGGCAGGGTGAGGACTCAAGAACACCGGGATCAGGCAAGAGGCATCGTCGGTCCGTTACCTGGTCGCGCTGCGGAGTTCAAGATATTTCGGTCTTTTAGGGTTCAAAAGGTGTTGTTACATGAGGTTTAGGGTTCTACAGGGGATTTTGCATGAGGTTTAAGGATCTACAGGGTTTTACATGAGGTTTAGGGTTTAGGGCATTTGGGGGGTTGGAGGGTTTTGGCGTTCAAAACGTGGGTATCCTCACCAACAAACTCTACTCGCTACTCATCACCATCCGATGTGGGAGCTAGGATCAGGGGAACCCTTGGGGATATAGACCCTCTCAATAAGGTCCCTTTTAAGAGAGCCAAAAGTAGGGTTCAGAAGGGGTACCCTTTAAGGGGTGCCCCTAATAATACTACCTACGATGCACCTGGGAGCAGTCTTGGGATGGAGGTCATGGGGTTCAGGGCAGCACCCAGAGACTCCAATATCCCTTAATTAAGGAATATACCTTAAATCATATCAAGGATCCTACTATAATTTAAGGAATATTCCTTAATTAAGGGATATTGGAGTCTCTGGGCAACTTGACGGCTTCGGTTCAGGCCTTTGGTTTCTGAGGGTTGGACTTTAAGGTCTATTAATTGCTCCATTGATTCTGCAGTTTTGTGGTGCTTGTTTGAAGGCGCTTCGGGTTTATGATGGGGAGGTTTGGCTCAAGGAGTAGGACTGGCTTGTACGCTCCTTTGACTTCATTTTCAGGGGTACTCCGACATTGGCTCCCAGAGGGCATACTACAGAGGCGTGCTAAGTCAAAGCACCCCGAGAGCCAAGAGGCCGGATTAAGCTAAACCCTCTGGCCCGATCTAAACGCTGCTGATGAATTAACCCCTTGGTTGGTGAAGGCTCCAAACCCTAAACCCTTTTGCAACTGGCCTGCCCCGACTCCGCCTCAACCCGAAACCCCTAAACCCTAAACCCTAACTGCCCTAACTTTCTATCAAACCAGTCATTCCGGGATGTCCGCCTTACGAACCCTTCAGGGTCTCTAGATATGGAAGTTTCCGAAAATAGGGAACCCTAATATAGTACCCTAAATAGTAGGATCCTTATTATAAGGACCCCCAAAACAAGGTACCCTCTATTTTCGGAAACTCCCATAATATCTTCTTGACTGACTTCTGAACCCCTCCAAAGAGTTAAACTTTTAGCGCCCTTATTGTAATTCATATAGAAGCCCAAAAAGTTAAAATCCTAAGAGCCAACCAGAAGAACACCAAGTCTTTCAGAACCCTGAACCTTCAGCCCGAACTCCGGAATGCTAGCCTCCGAAAGCCTTTCGAGCTCCCTGGGTTTAGGGGTATAGGGATTAGGGGCTTAGGGTTTTAGGGTTTAGGGGTTTAGGGGTTTGGGGGTTGAGGGATTAGGATTTAGGATGACCCTACACTTGGTTGCGAGGCTATCGAGGGGTGCCACGTCACAGGCCCGCTTTGCAGGTCTTACTGCCACTAACCCGATTCCATCCGAGTCCAACTCACAAAACAAACTCCTTCTGGCAGGCTTGGGGTTTAGGGTTTAGGGTTTTGGGTACATCCCCTGATGCTGGATCCTATCTCTACGGTAGAACCCATGGGCCCCGAGTATGGGCCCTTAACCCTGGGACCCTAATATACCTACTATATACCCTATATATACCCATTAGAGACCCTAGAAGCCCCTAAGGGCCCACGTTAGGGGCCCATGGGTTCAACCTTAGACTATCCACACAAAAACCTAAGGCTATCAGCCCTTGCTGCTCAGCTGCTGCACTGAGCTTCGTCAGCACCGCGGAAGTTCCAGTTGTGCTGCGAGCAAAGCCTTGTAGTTGATCCGGGGTAATGTATGGGCCTTTAATAATTAGAGTAGGGTTTTGGGGTATATTATACTATAATTTTAATAAGGAGCCCCCAAAATGGCATTGGTAATTATTTAGGCCCCTATGCTACGATACATCGTCTGTGATGGGGGCCTGATAGGGGGTACCACTGCTTTTGTGCAGCTTGATGCCAGAAGCTGATAGCCATGGATTTCTTGGCAAAGCACAGCAAGAGATCAGTGGAACTTCGCGTTTGGGCTCTGGGCCCTCAGGATTGAGGCCCAACCCCGAAGCAACAAACACTGCAAGCAATCCTGAAACCCAAAGACCCGAGTCATGGAATTGGGTGTCTTTTTGCTTTTGTTTAAGGGCTTTTTCGCACTCCGAAGCCCGTCTAGGTTTGGGGTTTAGGGTCTGCATTACCTGGCATCAGCTCGAGATCGCAGAGGTAAGCCCCTAAGCTCCAAAGCCCTATGCCGGAACCTTGCAACCTACCAAGATCTCTTAATCGCCTACTGTTGCAATAAACTTTCCAACCCCTGTAAATCCCAACACCCGCAAACCATATCAGGATATGGGCCTGGGTTCATCCTGCTTACAGCCCTGGGTCCGACAGCTGTTTTGCGGAGTTTTGGCTGTCACTCTAAGAGTTTCTGCTTCTCGACCATTTGGCTCGGGATTGTGCCATGTCACTCAGCGTCCATGGTGGCATGGACCAATCGCTGGATCGTCTTGCGAACCTTCTTCTCCTCACGTGCTCTACTGCTGTGCTCAAACATGAATCCGGAGCACGAAACTGCAAACGGCTTCATATCTAAATCTGTACGCAGAAGACCCGACAGAAAGCCTAGCGACCAAGTCTAAAACCCCACGCTTACTCCCTATTTCGCAAAAAGTTTTCTCAAAGCTCAGGACCCCAAATCCGTGCACGCTAAGCAAATCAGAGCACGCCACTACAATACAACCCCCCCTCCAAAACAAAAACAAAAACACACACACACACACGCACACAAAACCCGCAACACAAGTCCCTAAGTAAACCCACAGTTTTTAAATAAATCGAGGTGGGAGCCTGAGGAAGTATCGGACGCGACTGGTAATATGGAAGCCTTTCGTTACGTTACATTGTCATAGTAATATAGGGGCCTTAATACTTCTTATTGGGTTTTGGGCGTCTATAATACCATGATTATCATAAGAACCACCCAAAATAGCATAGGTAAGAATTAAGGCCCCCACCCATATTACTACTAGAGATGAGGTTCGCAAGATCCTGACTGCAATTATGAAGATCTTCTAAAACCTTGACGCCGTGGCACCGTCATCAAATTTTGCACAGCCTGTTCCAAACCCTACAAACCAAACTCGCCCCCAAAAGACTGATCCCTAAACGCCTAAACCCTAGTCTAAAGAAACTGCTTAGGGTCTAGGGTTCATTAGGGGCTCTAAACCCTAAACCTTAAAACCTTAAAAGAATGTTTCTAGGGGTTTAGGGGTTTGGGGTTTAAACAGGGCCCTAAACCCTAAACCCTAAAACCTTAAAATAAAGTTTATAGGGGTTTAGGGTTTGGGGGTTTAGGGCTTAGGCTGACGAAGTCTCTTTCGGCGGCTTGTCGATGCCCACCCAGGCAGGGGTGGGTTTCAAGGCTTCGTACCTCAGGAAAGCGTTGATGCCTTTAGGTTGTTTGGGGTTTAGGCTTTTAGACTTCAGAAACCTAGGCTTTAGGGTTCAGAACCACGCTTTAGGGTTCAGGGTTTATGCTCTCGCAACTTGGCACAGCCAGATGAGGTCTCTCTGTTCGCATTTCCAAAACGAATACCCTATACCCCAGTCCTATAGCCTAAACCCTAAATAGTCCCAACGATAGATAGATCGGAGCCGCTCATGCCCGACGACAACCATCCGACATGGGCTCCATCCAGCCTGTCTTGAACAGCTTCGAGCTCAAAAGGAGGCTATGAATATCTGGGTTGCAGTTTTGGGGCCCTGAAAAGTATTTATGAATAGGTACCTCTATAGAGACCATAAGGGAAATTCTTAAGTTCCCCAAAGTGCCACCTAGATATGGTTGCTATCATTGCAATACGTAGATTTCTAGGTTTCGATATCGGGTCTTAGAAGGCTGCGTCGAGCCGAAGATTCGATGAGGAAGCCCGCGCCCTGCTACAAGTAAGTCGCAGGTTTAGAAAAATACCTTAAAGAAGCCAGCAGGTACTTACCGCGATACTTACCACAGTTATAAGTTATAACTCTACTTTTAACTGCCGCCCTGGACGAGGATCACCAAAACCGTTGCCCTCGTGGCTGTGAGGTTTAGCCAGAGTAGTGGCAGCAAGAATCGAGTGAGAGTAATACCCTACAAATGCCGAAGAGACACCCGCGGTACAACAAGCTTAGCGGCCAAAATGACAGATAGAATGTCGTTCATGGTACCGAGTCTATACTTCAGGATGTCCTACATGCGAGCGTAGCATCGAGCTTGCTATCGGGCTCTATGTGCTTTTCGGGCATGGCACGGAATATGTTGCGCCACACCTCGGCACACTGCTTGCCACTTCTCAGAAATAATGGCTAACAACAATAGCAGCCAGAAAGTCTTTCACTAAACCCCCAGGACAAGCAACAAACACCACCATCATCATCATCATCATCATCATCAACAACAACACGACCATCACCATCACCATCATCATCATCATCACCGTCATGGCTCACCGTCATCAGCATCACGTTCACATTCACAATCATCACGTATACCTGTATCATCGCCAACATCGCCAGAATGGTCACCACCACCACCACCACCACCACCACCACCACCACCACCACCACCACCGCTGCCATCATAACGAACGTACAGTTGGAGAGAACGGAGAATATGAAACATCTACATCTCGCTGGAATATTCCACATTTTTTGCAGCAGATGAGTTGAGAGCGCCTAGAAACCTACCAACTTCTGCCGGCTCTCGGCAAAACTCCAAAACCCCAAACCGTCTTGCCTGGTGTTGCACCCACCCGGCACCCGATGGGTCGAGAGCAACTTGTTCGACAACTTCTCCATCCTGCACGGAAGGCTGGATTTTGCTGAAGGTTTAGGCTTCTTCCCTTCCATGGCAATGGCTACTTAGTGAAAGCTTGACATTCAAGGAGTTGCACTTGCACCGGTTATCCACGATTCAGGTGTGTGGCAATGCTAGCTGCTAGCTGTTTTTGTAAGCACTGAACATCATCTGACAACAGTTGCAAGCTGCACCTGTGTCAATTTGGAGCACAACGAACCCTTCGATAATGCTCTAGACTTGCCTAAGGATTGTAACGATTCTGATTGCGATTTCATAGAAACGTCCTTCCACAAGTTCTCATCACTGTGGAACCGCGAGCATGTGTGGTTTAGGCTTTGGGAGCTGGGTTCTGCAATCTGAGTTTGATGCAGATCATTAGAGTGTCTTTGATCGGGAGAACACTTGGCGACGCCGACATCCAATGACACGCCCCCGCAAGTCGTAGTCTTCGTTTTGGACTGGTTGTCTTCTTTTTGGTACTGTTCTGAAATCTTGGTCGCTAGGTCGGTCCTGACTCATACCCCTAAACCCTGAATCGTGAAGCCCTGCACCCCTAAGCCCTGAAACCCTGCATCCCCCCATCTCCCCCAAAAGAAACAACTGCAGCCCCACAGCGCTAAACCGCACCTTCATGGCCCGCCGTCCCTGCGACTCGCGTGAAGGCGCCGCATAAACAGGCCATGCCTGCAATGCATCTTGGGCAAGGCTTTCTCGTGGCGTTTTGCAAGAATTCAGGGTATGGGGGTTTCTTTAGGGATATTTACAGCCTCAGGGGTGCAGGCAGCAATAGTGTTGGATACAAGCTGCCTGTCACTACTGGATGACTTGTGACACGCGACACCCCCAACCTTAAATGCTCAAGCAATAAAGCCTCAACCTCATCAGGGTTTAGGGCTTAGTCTTTACCCTGAAACCCACAAAACAACCCTTAAGCTGGACAACCGAGCCTCTGTTGGCCTTAAACCGGCCATCAGATCACTGTAGGGCCGTAGGGTTGTAAGGTTTAGGGGTTTAGGGGTTTGGGGTTTAGGTTTTAAGGAACTCGCCAAGGCCCTATCGACAGGGCTTGGGGTGGTGACGGAGCTCCACGATGCCAGGGTCCGGGGTGCAGGTCTTATTCGTTTAGGGCAACCCCTAAAACCTAAAAAACCCTAAGCCTTAAATCTTCAACCCTAAATAACCCTAAAGCCTAAATGACCCTAAAATAACCCTAAACCATAAAAACCTAAACCCTTAAGTTCAGGGTTGATTGGGTTTGGGTCTAGACCCAAAAAGGTTTCGGGTTTTGAGTTTCGGGTTTGGGGTAGCGCGCCGTCCGAAAATCCTGTGCATAAGCGGCAACATTTCACGCGCTTACATCATAACTTCAGGACAGACATCTTAAACCTTTAGCCAAGGATGTGAACCAAAACCAACCTGGGAACGCTCAGCACAACGCTTGGTTGACGGGTACTTAAAGGATCATGGGACTTAGTAAGTAGGGTTATAATTAAGGAAACTGTATTTATATTTCCCCAATTAAAGGACTTATAACCTTACTTACTCAGTCCCATGATCCTCCAAGTAGGGTTTAGGGTTTGGGGTTTAAGCCCTAAGCCCTCAACCCTAAAAGCCCTAAAAGCCCTAAACCGTTTGGGTTTAGGGTCGCTGATCTCTCAAGGGTTCCTGCCCAGCCGCACAGGCTGTGAAGCCCTGGCCCCTCGTCAACTCGAAGGCCCCATGAAACCCAAAGCGCCCTGCACCCTGAACCCTATCTCAGGGTTTAGGGTTTAGGGCTTTTAAGGTTAAGGGTTTAGGGCTTTTAGGGTTTAGGGTTTATAAACCCTGAGCCTTCAAGGAAACTGCAGGTGGGGAGTTTAGGGTATGTAGGGCTCCTATAAGGCTTCCATAAGGTATATAGACCTTCTATATGGCTCCTATAACGGTAACTACCCACCTGAAAAATGTTCGAGGTGAGCCCTAAGCCCTGAACCCGAAACCCCATAACCGTAAACCTTGAACCCCAAACCCTAAACCCTAAACCCTGAACCCAAAGCCCCAAACCACTGAAGCTTGAACCCAAAATCCTAAACCCCCAAAACACAAACCCTTAGAAACTACCGAATACGCAGACTTGCCTTGACCGCCTTGGGAAGCTTCACCTGGGCTTAGGATTGATGGGTGTGGGGTTTTCCCTCGATTTGTGGTTTAGGGTTTAGGGGTTTAGGGTTTAGGGTTTAGGGGGTTTGGGGATGGATGGGTTTGGCATTCAGTATAGGAGCCTTAATAATTAGAGTAAGGTTTAGGCTTGACTTTATTTTTTCTATTTTCCTCGGCCCCGTTTCCATCCGAAAGGAAAGCATCCGAACACCGTATTGACAGGTTTGGGGTTCCAAGAAGGGGGAGTTTAGGATTCCGCGGCTTTGGGGCTTAGGGCTCAGTTTCAAGAACATGGATGTGTTTAGAGTGGCCCTACAAGCCCTCAAGCCATCCTGCAATGTTCCATTACTGTTCATCGTGAGCTTTAGCCAAGAACTTGTGTACCAAATTTAATGTACGGGCCTACAGAATTAACAATGCCATGTTGTGGGTTGCATATTTAAGGCCCCTATATAACGTTGGGCCAGTATCAAGCACGGCAAGGCACCCGAAAGCCATGAACGTCCTAAGCCCTCCAGCCACAGTTCCTAAACGCTCTTGCGGCTTAAGGCCCAGGTTCCGATGTTATAGGTTGGCGGGCTTCCCACAGCTTTTGAAGCAATGTAGATGCTGCTTCAATAGGTGTGTATGGGCTTTCAGCTTTTCGGGAATCGGTGCGTCGGTGCGGTTCCGACTCTTGGGCAGTACGGTGGCTGAAGTTTAGCATAATTGCTTTGGCGCTCCGATTAGAAGCAGAATGCATCGAACGCTTCGAGGCTCCTCATTGTCTCTGTGAACCCCCATCAACACCCTAAATCACAAACTCCGAAACCAAAAACCCTTAAACCCTAAATTCACAGAGCCCCGGACAACTAAACCCTAAATCAGCCTCCCCTTGGCCCTGCCTGCCACAACGGTCGGATCTTCATTGCCTGCTCCATACTTCGGCTAGTTCTAGGTGCTTTAGCTTCGGGGGAGGGGTGTGAGGGGTTCCTTTAATAATTAGAATAGAGTTTTGGGGCCTACTACTACAGCTATAATAAGGAGCCCCCCAAAATAGATTGGTAACCTATTATACTATAGTTATTGGGAACCGATTATACTTCAGTTATAATAAGGAAGCCCCCAAAATAGTATTGGTAACCCATTATACTATAGTCAAAATAAGGAAGCCCCCCAAAATAGTATTGGTAACCTATTATACTATAGTTATAGTAAGGAAGCCACCAAAATAGTATTGGTAGCCTATTATACTATAATTATAATAAGGAAGCCCCCAAAATAGTATTGGTAACCTATTATACTATAGTTCTAATAAGGAAGCACCCAACATAGTATTGGTGATTATTTAGGCCACTACATCAGGTGGCCTTAAGGTTTCATCGGCTTCATGGTGTCGCGCTTCAGCTGGTTTACATAGGCTTTATTGTTTGGGCTCCCGCAACTCAGACGATGCAGGCCAGGCTGGTTCGGTTCGAAGGGCAGCGCATGAAGCAACAGATGATTAAAGGAAGCTACAGGTGGGGAGTTTAGGGTTTAAGGTTTAGGGTTTATAAACCCTGAGCCTTAAAGGAAGCTACAAGTGGGGAGTTTAGGGTATATAGGGCTTCTATAAGACTTCTAAAAGGTATATATACCTAGACCAGATACATGTATGACAGTTTTCCGGTGCAGACTTTCACAATCTCACCCACCCGCCAAACAACCATCAAATCCAGTGTTTACGGTTTTTCAACTAAACCCTAAACCCTAATCCATAACCAGTCCCCGAGAAGCGCACCTGGCCCACACCCTGGGATGGTGGCACGTCGATGGGCACGAGCTCGGCCGGCTCCTGAATCTCAGGTCTTCTTGTTCCATATGTACATATATATGGTATATATATATATATACAAGTGTATGTATATATATATATATATAAGCGTGTATATGTAAGCCTATACATCAGTACATATACATATATATATATATACAGGTACGGTAGATAGATAGATAGATAGCTAGATAGATAGATAGTTTTGTTTCAGTGTCTCTTTAAAAACTCAAGCTTGCTAAATTACTCGTTTGCTTGAAAAGAATACTTGACATAGAGCCCTTTGTGGTTGGGATTTGGTGAAACTCTATTATCACACCCAAACCTTGCGCCCTGAATCTCTATACACCCTTTTCCCTAAACCCCTAAACCCCTAAATCCCAGAGCCCTTTACAACTAAACTTTAAACCCGAAAACGAAAACAACCGCAGGCTTAGGCCTCAGGTGCTTTTTTCTCGGCTTTCTCTTGGGCCTCGGCCTCTTCGCCTGCCAGGAATATCTCGGAGGTGTGTTTTTTGTTAATAGGGTTCCTTGTGGAAGGTTCTATTATGGTTTTACGGGGCCTATGACCTTTTATCGGCAAACTGGTTCACAAAAGACTCATGTTGGATTACAGTATAAGGGCTTTGGGCGTTGCTTTAGGTTTTGGGGGGTGTAGACATCTAAACTTTTCGGGGCCCTACCTTGCTATCAAGATCAGCGAATAGGGTTCATTCCTGCGGTTTTGCAGTCTAGTTAGTCTATCGTTTCGGGTAAAAGTTGCTGGATGTCGGTTGGAAGGTTTAGGATTCAAGGTCTATTGCTCAGAAATCACCTTTGACTTACGGTCATGTTCAAGGTTGCAGAAGCCAAAACATTGATGATATTCGTGATGGTGAGAGAAGACAAACATGGCAACCGTGCATACCGAGAAAAATAGTCCGGTTGAGGGTTTGCTTTCAGGTTTAGAGTGACGGGCTTTGCGTTTCGGTGTTAGTCCAAATGCCCGAAACAAACCCAGAGCCCTCTCCGAAAGCCATGAATGCAACATGCCTTTGTTAATTAACCCTAAACCCTAGACCTTAAACCCTAAACTGAAACCCGAACCCATCAGCTTCGAATCCGAGACCCTCTGACTCTAACCCCTAAGTCATGGATCCTAAGCCCTTAGCACGATATCCTCAACCCTGGGCCCCTAAACCCTAAATCCTATACCCTAAACACCAAACCCAGAAATCCTCAACCCTCAACCCAAAGTCCCATCTCGCAAATCCTGCGCCGGCCCTTTTCTCCCGGCTTCTTCTCCACCATCTGAGACGCCCCCGGGTCTCTGGCGACAAGCCGAGTCTCTCAGCTTTGCAATGTCCGAAGACATTTTGGGGGTTTAGGGCTCAGGGCTTTGGGTTTCGGGGTTTGGGGTTTAGGGTTTAGGGCTCAGTTTCTTGGGGGTGAGGATTACAGACCTTGCTCCCTTTTGCAAAAGGCTCTATTGAAGCTGCGTGCTCCTAGGGTTGAGGATGTAGGAAATCGGCTCTGCTGCTTTTCTTGCTGTGCTTCAGCAACCGATCAGGCTTTGCGAGTATCGGGCTTAAGAGGCTTAGGGTAAAGGGTTTCGGAATTCAGGGTTTAGGGGAACTAGGAACTAACACAAAACCCTAAACCCTAAACCCTAAACCCTAACTAGTAACTAACCCTAAACCCTAAACCTTAGTAACTAAGGAGGGACCCCGACACGATTTAGACCAGTTTAAAGCTGCATGGCTTAGGTCAGGCCCTGAACCCCTAAACTGAACGGTAGACCCTATTCTTAACCGTAACGTGTAGCGCTGAAACCTGAACTAAACCCTAAACCCTGCACTAATCCCTAAACTAAAACCTGAACGAAACGTAAACCAAACCCGATAACCTTAAGCTTAACCGTAACCCAAACCCTAAACCCTTAGTTGACATCTTTTGGAGGCTCCGCGTACTCTGGCATCGCAGGCATCTCTTGTCGATGCCTCCTTGGCTGACTTCTGAAGTCCGGGTTTGCGGTTAATATAGGGGCCTTCATAATTAGAATAGGGTTTGGGGGTATATTATATCATAATTATAATAAGNNCCCCCCCCCCCCCTTCCCGCCCCCCCCAAAATAAATATAGGGAATTTTTGAGGCCCCCATAAAAGGGTTTAGGGTTCGGGTTTGGTGCTAGGACTTAAGGCCGGAACCCAATCCTCGACGTCGAGACCTCCTACCAGCGACACTTTCCAGACAGTACAGAAGGGTTTAGGGCTTAGGGTTTAAAACTGGGCTCTTGCAAGTCAACGAAGCAGAATACCTGCTATGAACTCTTCCCAGACCCTTATAAAGCCCGTCAACAAGCTAATAGAACATCTTATTATTTGGAAAACTGATAGACCTGATAGAACCAAAATGAAAACGACCACTGTGTTTGTGAAAGCCGTAAACCCTAAAACCCAAAGC
>CAJNDV010008779.1:170501-182468 GCA_905221635.1 Symbiodinium sp. CCMP2456
TAAGTCCCCCGGGCCTCCAAGTAGGGAATCAAGGCTTTGTGGATGGATGTAAGATTTTTCTGAGTGTTAGCATCGGGTTTAGATATGCTTAGAGCTTAAGAGTCTTGGGGTTAAGGTTAAGCGTCTAGCCTTCTCTGGTCTTTTTTTATTGGTTAGTTCCCTAAACCCTAAACCCTAAATCCCTAAACCCGGTCTTCTGGGCTTAGGGCTCGGGATCTTCGGTAGAAGCGGCTTTGGGTTTGAGGCCGTCGTTCCCCAACACCCAAGCGGAAACACAAGTCAAGCCAAATTTCAAGATTTAAAAACCCAAGAAAGACCTGAAAGGACTCTAGCAAACCGTGTAAAACCATGTAAGGTTAGGGTTTAGGTTTTTTTTGGTTAGGGTTCACGGTTTAGGGTTGAGGGACTGAGCTTCTGCCTGCCTCCTTCCTCCTTGGCTTTAGCAGGCTCCTGGCCACATATCACGGCTTTTCGAGGGGGCCCTTCTTACCCTGATGTACACTCAATGTAGGCATGTGGGAGTTTCCGAAAAGAAGGGGTACCTTATTTTGGGTTCCTTATAAGAAGGATCCTACTATTTGGGGTACTATGTCGAAAAGCCCCATATAACTTCGTAAGTACATAAATTACAAACTATTTGCGGAGACGCCTATGCCTTTAACAGGAGTCAAACCCAACGAGCTTGCGTACTCCTGGCAGGGTATGTATGCGTGACTGCTGCATGCGATTTACAGTCAGGGGTGTACATTGACTCTAACCCCCTTACACCCTACATCCTTTTCACAAGGGACTCGACTGCTGCCCGAACTGCCTAAACCCATTTGTTTGGGGTTGGGAGCTAGGATAGGGGGGACCCTTGGGGATATAGACCCTCCCAATAAGGTCCCTTTTAAGAGAGAAGGGGTACCCTTTAAGGGGTACCCCTAATAATACTACCTAGTGGTCCTCCTCCTCCTCCTCCTCATCAAGGTCCGGAAGCAATGCATCCAGCTTGTTAGGCGGTGGGAAAGCGAAGGCCACCGTGCCTTGGGCGAGGGGCGGGTCGAGCTTTTAGGGTTTAGGGTTTAGGGCGGGGTGTAGGGAATAAGGGGATTCAGGGAATGCAAGAAGCATATCAAGGCTCCTTTCAGGCTTCCGATAGGGGCTTCTATACACAAGGGTTCCCAGAAAACGTTCATTGACATCTCTTTAACATAAGGGCTCTCTTGCTGCCGAGCAGAGGATTCAAGAAGCCGACGCTCCGTCTGAGGAGTTCTCCCGAAATCCCAAAGCCCTACGCACCAAAAAAGGAAGCCTAGGCTTCGGTATTCAAGGCACCCTACAAGGGAATTCTAAGATAGAACCCTGAAGGGGCAAAGCGGGAAACTCAAACCACAAAATCGCGTATCGGGCCTTCGCCGCCCGGCTAGCCCCACACATTCGCTCCCCAAACCAAACCCTGAAGCCCTCAACCCTAAGAGCTTGAAGCCTGAAACCCTGCACCCTGTAAGTCCTGAACCCTCTCTCTCTCTCTCTGCCTAAACCCTAAAACCTCGAACTCCCAGCCTTCCAAATTGCTGCGCTTCCTCTTGGAAAAACGATTTTAGGGTTTAGGGTTTAGGGTTTAGTTTGCTCCAAGTTTCGAAACTCCTTTTCTGCTCTTGGGGGGGTGTAGTATAGGTTTGCACATGGAGGAACCTACTATTCATTTGAGTGTTTATGAGCCTATACGAGGGTTCCTTTCTGAGACTTCCGTATAAGGGATCCAAACCTGAATCCGTATTCAGGGTTTGGGGTTCAGGGTTGAGGGTTTCTGAATGGCTCGGAGGTGTGAGGATGTGTTTTTCTAGAAGCTGGGACTTTGGTTAAGTCTTCTCGGGTTTATAGGGTTTAGGCTAAGGATCTAGAACTGTCATGGCACCAAAGGAATTTGAAGGTCACGCGCTCACCCCAGCACCCTGGAATCATAGCGCTAGATGTGCCACAGCGTCGGGCTTAGTAGACAGTGAGGGCCTTTTGGGCGAGTTGCGTAGATCCACACACCCGAACACAACTCATACTACACCTTCGAAAACCCGAAACCCTAAACCGTTCAACTACAACACTTGCAGCAGTCCCTGTAAAACCCCTGCAGGCCGACAAGAAAGGACCACCTCGAAAGAAATCACCGCTAAACCGCTAAACCCTAATGTAGGGGCCTTAATAAATAGAATAGGGTTTTGGGTCCCATTATACAAGAAAAAAATAAGGAACCCCCAAAATAGTAAAATAGTATAGGTAATTATTTAAGCCCCTATATTACACATCCCCCTTTGGAGCCCCAGTCGAAGGCTTCCATCGCCCCTAAAAAGCAACCCTTTAGCCCATGAGGGCTCCTTCCTATAGAACCTATAGGGTTTAGGGTTTAGGGTTTAAGTTTTTGGGGCTTAGGGTTTAGGGCTGTAGGGTTTAGGGTTTTAGGGTCTGGGGTTTTAGGGTTTAGGGTTTAGGGTTTAGGTTTTAGGGGTTTAGGGTTTAGGGTTTCCGCTTAACCGTAAGCCCAAAGAGGGCCAGGGCGCCGAGGTTAACTCGAAGCCGCCCATTCTCACCAGCCGCTGCGACTAGACAGAGCCTCGGCGCAGCCACGGAATTCGGCTGTTTTGGTTGTTTGGGTTACTACAAGTGGGGTAAGGCTCCTATGACGGTTACTACCCACCTCAAAATGTCCTAGATTTCGGTTGTTTGGGGGAAGGAACGGGGGTCTGGCTCTGCCTGTGTTGTTGGTGTGTTTGTTCTTTTGTTTTGGGGTGTTTGGCGCCTGAGGTTTCGGATTTGAAGAGGGATTTCGGAATGCAGTTCCGACATTCAGATTGCAAGGTCGAAGCACTAACAACAATGAGAATCAAAGGAGGCCCGCCCCAGTAGCAAAGGACTTACAGTGTTTATATGGGTTGGAACTCTCCAATTATCTATGCATCTTTGGGATTGAATATGAAACCTCGTACATTCGGTCCCGCGGCTGAAATTGTGGAGGCAGTGTCTTGACTCTTGACGCGTTTAAAGGCGGACCCTTATTGAAGTAAGCTAAAGCCAATGCCTAGTACCTATAAGCATCATCCCCTGAACATAAAGCCGCTCTAATAGCAAATAATTATTGCTGCGTGGGTAATTAATTATGCAGGGCCCGGAGAAATTAAAAGCTATTGCTTACACTTCCGGGCCTTTTATTCAGGGATTGTGAACCCCCGTAAACCGCTAACTTTTTTGAGCCAGTGGCGAGGCAGCAACCGCAAGACAAGACTTGCTCTTCACACGCACAGCCCGTGCTTCACACGTACGGCCTTATTGCAATCACACATCAGCACCCAAAGAAGCCAGACAAGTCAAACCGGCCGCCGGCGCCCAAGCCCGAAGCCCTAAACAGTCAAAGCCTACGTGATCCCTCAGGAATGACAGAAGCCCTGCCTAAGTTCTACCTGCAACCGAAAAGACCTACCCTTTTAGAGGAGTGATACATAAAGCCCTAAGAAGGAACCCTGAAAAGGTAGGTCTCTCCGGCTACCTTGTAAACCCTAAAGGCATCCCTAAAGGGAACCCTGAAAGGAACCCTTACAGAGAACCCTTATAAGGGGGCAGGAAGCTGCGTACCCTTCGGTAAGTTCAGGTCGAAGGCCACTCCCATAGGTGCCTGACGTCTGCACTGGCAGCTCCATTTGCAGAAAAAACGTGCGCTAAAGCTTCCGTCAAGTCCGAAACAAGATTCGGTCATAAGTCTTTCATAGAAGCGGTGTGGGTTTTCGATTTCTTTGTGATAACTTTCGGGGATGCTTCGAAGGCTATTTTTGGTGCGAGTTTGCTGTTGTAGTCTACAAGGATGCCAAGAGCCCAACACACCTAAATATGCCTCTTTTTAAACAAAGTATATACATCTTCATAATATATATATATATATATATATTCCAATATTATAACGACGACTCAGCATCTGTTTTAGGCCGCGTTTATTGGCTGAAAAGTATTGGGGTCTCTGACACTAAGAGTTCAGGGCTTCGAGGCCTTTTTTTCCAGGAGCTTTGAGGTTTGAGCTGAGATTATAGGGTTTAGGGTTTAGGGTTTTGGGGTTTAGGGTTTAGGGTTTAGGGTTTAGGGTTTAAAGGGCTGAGGAACTACAAAGCAGCACATCCGAGACAAAGCGCTTCAACGATCGATCTCTCTCGCTCTCTCTCTTTCGGGCGCGGCGGGCTTACATCCTGGTTGAGCATTGCGCCTGTGCGGCCCCAACAACAAGAAGTCCAGCGTGCTCTGTGGCATCATCAGTCCACCAGAAACTTAATCTAGGGGCCTTAATAATTAGAATAGGGTTTTGGGGGTTCCTTACTATTATTAGAGTATTATATACCCCCAAAACCTTTTTCACATTTTCAAGGCTCCCATATCAATTTTAACTAGCATTGAAGCCCAAACTCTTCAAGGCTAGGGCTAGCCTCGTTTCTGCCTCAAATGCTTGCTCGCCTATGTGCCAGACTGGGCAAACACTGCTCCAAGCGGTGGTGGCCTGGAAATCGCCGTTGAGGCCGAACGCAATAACCCCGCCCGGCATCCTTTCGGCAAAGGGCTGCGAGTTGATTCCATGGGTTTTGGCTCAAGGTGTTCTGAGCTTTTGGCTGCAAAGCTTCGGAAGAATATTTTCAGCAGTGGGCAGCGGGAGCTTCATTCACAACTCTGTTGTTGGTTTTCTGCTACTTCCTCGCGCTGCCAGGTGCTGGGATCGCACGGCAACAAAAGCAACAAAAAGAAGGCACGGAGTTTTGACACGGAAGAGTTTCCCAATAATCGTGCGATATCAGTCGCAGCAATTCTGGGTCTGTACTTACACTTGGTAAAACATGGACCACACGAGCGTGCAAATGCTAGCAACAGTAGCAGTAGCAGTAGCAGCAGTAGTAGTAGTAGTAGTAGTAGTAGTAGTAGCAGCAGTAGTAGTAGTAGTAGTAGTCGTCGTAGTAGTAGTAGTAGTAGTAGTAGTAGTTTTTGTCACCCACCTGGCACGTCGTCGACAGCACTGTAGTAGTAGCAGTAGTAGCAGTAGTAGTAGTAGTAGTAGTAGTAGTTTTTGTCACCTACCTGGCACGTCGTCGACAGCACTGTAGTAGTAGTAGCAGTAGTAGTAGTAGTAGTAGCAGCAGCAGTAGTAATAATAGTATTGGTAGTAGTAGTCGTCGTCGGAGGAGGAGCAGCAGCAACGGAACAGCAGGAGGTCATCAGGAGCAAGAGCAGCAGCATTAGGAGCAGCAGCGACAGCAGTAGTGGCAGTAGTGGTGGTAGGAGTCGTAATAATAATAGTAGTATAGCAGCAACTTTGGTGGTGGTGGTGGTGGTGGTGGTGGTGGTGGTGGTGCTGGTGGTGGTGGTGTTGGTAATAGTAATAGTCTCAAAAGCGAGATTGACAATCCTGGACGACAGCTGCGACGGCGCTGCTGATGACTGGTCCTACTGACTGTTGTCTGCTGCCACTGTGCGAATTAAATCACAGCGTGTCTTTTCAACTTCGTGACTGAGGCTTGTGTTGTTCTTTTATTTGCCTAGGTGACAGAAAGAACTCGGGGTGCAGATCGCAGCCCCCAACCAACCCTGGGATGCAATGAAGATCGAACATGGTCCGAGGCTCATCACTTGGCAGCAGATGACATCCTGAGCGAATATAGGTAGTTTTCTAAATTAGAGTCCCTTTTGGGGTCCTTTTTATAAGGGTGCCGTACTATATTGGGGACCTAAACAAGGGACCCTGACTTAGAGAACTACCCATATAGGGGCCTTCATCATTTGAATAGGGCTTTATGAGGCAGGGACCATACGGGAACACCATTACTAGTTATTCCGACGCCTATATCTTAATTTCAGCTCTTCCATGCTCTACCTTGATTTACACAGACCACCTCATTTGGGTGCTGTGTCATACTGTATCTGTGGCTGTTTAGGAGTTGCGGGGTCGCACCGCAATGAGTTGAAAGCCCCGGAGACCCCAAACCGACAGCCCCAAACCCTGAAACAAACAGGTGAAGCCGCTTCTAGCCGACACTCTAAACCACTTCTGCACAACCGTTTTGGAGAGCTTGGCAGGGCACGAGGCTTTGGCTCCAAATTTCCAGTTCAGATTTCTCCTGAAGGATTAGGAGCTTTCGTGGCTCTTTCGAGATTCTTCTGATCCCAAACCACTTTCCTTGAGAGCTTTGGAGGAGCTCCTTCAGTCGAGGGATCTTGGTACAACTTTTGCCCCAAACATGTACTTAGGGGCTGAGTACCCTAGCCCAATAAAGGATAACCTTTTGAGTTAGACTAGGATTATATAAGCCCCAATAGGTCAAAGGTTACCTACTCAGCCCCTAAGTGTAAACAAACGCACCAACAGACCTAGGCGAAAATGGAACCTAAACCCCAAACATGTACATAAACATAGGCAAAAATGGGCCCTAAACCCTAAACTCCACACACGTACATACAGTAATACAAAACACACCAACAGACCTAGGCCAAAATGGACCCTAAAGCCTAAACACCAAACACGTAGATAAGCATGGGCCAACATGGGCCCTAAACCCTAAACCCCACACATGTACATATAAACACACCAACAGACCTAGGCCAAAATGGGCCGTCAACCCTAAACCCTAAATTTTAAAACCTGAACCCTAGAAACCCTAAACCCAACCCTAAAGCCTAAAGCCTAAACCCTAAACCCAACCCTAAAGCCTAAGGGCCTAATGGGGAGCTGTGGCGAGGCTTCAGGACACGGCGCTCGTTTTGTTGGGCCCCGTCAAGTGGCTGAAAGGGGCAAGTCGAACCCAAAAAGAGCCACGGTTTGGGGCTTTAGGGTTTTAGAGTTTAGAGTTTCGGGTTTAGGGCTTTAGGGTTTTAGGGTTTAGGGTTTAGAGTTTAGAGTTTCGGGTTTAGGGCTTCAGGGTTTTAGGGCTTTAGGGTTTCGGGTTTAGGGTCACAGCCTCATACCCAAGGATTTCAGTCGGTATGGTAAGCTGAAGTTTGCACCTCTGAGACTCTCTCGACAGCGTCTGAACCCTGAACCCGTACGTAGAAGGTTCAGGGCTTTAGGCTTCAGGCTTCAAGGCTCTCGGCTTTTGAGCAGCCTCATAAGTCAGAATCGGGTATTGGGCATTTTATACCGTCATCGAATTGTACAAGCCCCCTTTACGAAGCGTCGGACTACGTGAGGCTCGAAATGGGCCAAAACCCTAGAGCCCTAGGCCCTCAGCCCTGTTGCAACTGCCTGCTACGACGGTTTAGGGTTTAGGGTTTAGGGTTTAGGAACACAAAACCCCCTAAACCCTAAACCCCTAAACCTTAGCCGGGAATGGCGTTTGGCTCCGCTTCTTCGAGGTTCCTAGTTCTGGGTGCATGGATTTCAGGCCGAGATCTCGCCTGAACCCTACCTTAACCAAATCACCTACCCTTCTAGGGCTCCTTATTCTGATGTCCTTCTATATGTCCTTCAAAAACGCTAGGGTTTTTCAGGGTCCAGGTAAGCCCAAAGCCCTAAAAAACCCTAAACCCTAAATCCTAAATCCCTAGACCTGCAACCCTGAACCCTTTCCAGGCCCCTAAACCCTAAACCCCAGACCCCCGTAGACCCTTAAGGCCGCTAAAACCCTGCAATGCGGCTGGGCATCGCCCTCCTGCCAGCGATCGCCGTAGGGCTTTGCCAGGTCCCAGCCTGCTTGGCGTTTAGGGATTAGGGGATCAGGGATTAGGGTTTTAGGGTTTAGGGTTTAGAGTTTGTAGAACCTATAGGGTTTAGGGTTTAGGGCCTAGGGATTAGGGGATTAGGGATAGGGTTTTAGGGTTTAGGGTTTAGGGCTTAGGGATTAGGGGATTATAGGGATTAGGGCTTAGGGTTTTAGGGTTTAGGGCTTAGGGATTAGGGGATTAGGGATTAGGGTTTTAGGGCTTTAGGTTTAGGGTTTAGGGCTTAGGGATTAGGGGATTAGGGTTTAGGGTTTTAGGGTTTAGGGTTTAGGGTTTAGGGATTAAGTTTAGGGTTTAGGGTTTACGCTTTAGGGGCTTTGGGTTTAGGGTTTAGGGACCTGGGGAAGGGTTCAGGGTTTAGGGGGTTTAACGCATGGAGACCCCCCCAAAAAGCACCTTCTCGGGTTTAGGGTCCCGCATCTGGGTATAGGGTTCAGGGTTCAGGATTTAGGGTATTGGGTTCAGGGTTCAGGTGCTGTAGCCATACTAAAGGAAGCCTTAAACCCTAAACCCATAAAGAATCCCTTTCAAGACACCCCTGTTCGGAACCGCAAAGTTGAGGGTCCCCAAGCCCTAAACCCTGAACTCTAAGCCCTGAACTCTAATGTAGGGGCCTAAACAATTACCAATACTATTTTGGGGGTTCCTTATTCTAATTATAGTATATTTGGAGCCCTATTCTAATCATTAAGGCCCCTATATTCAACCCTAAACCCTTATAATGAGGGCCTAAACAATTGCCAGTACTGTTTCCTTATTATAATTATAATATAATGGGCTCCAGAACCTTTTTCTAACTATTAAGGCCCTTGCATTAAACCCTAAACCCTAAACCCTTAGATCACCACATTATAGTATAATGGGCCCCAAACCCTATTCTAATTATTAAGGCCCCTACACGAAACTCTTAAACCGTGGCTCTGGGGTGACCCTGCCTTTCTTCTGCTCCTTCTCTGGCTGCTCTTGCTCCTCCGCTGCTTCCTGCTCTTCCGGCTCCTGTACGGTTTAGGGTTTAGGGTTTAGAGCGGTTTAGGGTTTAGGGTTTCCTGGATTCAACGTTTACGGCTTTCGGCTTGGGGTTTAGGGGCTTTTGCTTGGGGTTTAGGGTTTGGCTTAGGGACGTGCTGCTCCTCCGGCTCGTGGGGAGAGCCCTTGAAAGAGTTGCTTGAAGGGAGCGGTTTGCTTTTCGGGTTACCATAAGGATTCGACGTTGATATAAGGGCTGCTGTTGGGTCTCTGCATAAGGTTTAGGCCCCTAAACCCTAAACCCTAAAACGGTTTAGGATGTCGGGCTTAGGGCTTTGGGATTGTAGGTTAAGCGTTTACTGTTGGAGAGGGTCTCAGCTCCAATAGCATCGAGGCATCGGGCGAAGGGTTGAGGGGCTCAACTAGGGTTTAGGGGCTTTGGGGTTTAGGGGTTTAGGGCTATTACTGGTCTCCCTGAAACCCCAATTGCACACTTACGTACTTAAACCTACCTATATTCCCAAAGAGTTGGGCTGCAAAAAGACCCCAGTGGGGCAACCCCAAACCCTAAACCCATGTGGCCTCGTTCTGCTCGCCGCCACCGAAGAGGTCAATGTTGTCGCTGCCGTCGCTTTCAGACTGCACCCCCCGGAATCGGGTCTGCACCCCCCGGAATCGGGTGCTTTCGGCACAGGTTTCACTTTTACGGGGTTCAGTTCACAAGCGCTGAATTGTAGGAGGGCCTTATTGTGTTTGAACAGAGTTTGATCAGTCTCTATGAAATCGTGCTTCGTATAGAGTCCTGACCAACTGTTGTAATGATTAAGAAGCGCGAGGGGTGATGTAGGGGCCTGAATAATTAGAATAGGGTTTCGGGTATCTTATACTATACTTATAGTAAGGAACCCCCAAAATAGTATTTGCAATCGTTTAGGCCCCTATATTACATAGGGCATCGGGCTTCCTAAGGGAAACAAAGAGTTAACATTGAGGCTTGTCGAATCCAAAGGGATTAACGATTGTAGGGTACTTACCAACACTGGAGTTGCAGGAACTTCGGCGTTGACAGGATGTTGCTCAGGATCTAGACATGTTCGAACCCATTAGACAAACCTCAGAGTGCCCTTTAGATTGTAGACTCTGCACGGGAGGCCCTCAAACCTGAGGTTGGAAAAAGGTTTCAGTGCAAGCGTGGGCGAGGTGGGCTTCTGCAGGCAGCACACGGCAGGTAATAAGAGTCAAATTTGCCCAACAACCATCACTTGTTCGGCCTTACGGCTGGGCCCCGTTATTACGCTACATGGCGCCCAAGTACTTGATCTGAGAACCTGATGACGCTGCAGGTTCGAACTACAGTCCATCGTAAGGCCTTCCTTGGACTTTGCGTAGGCAAGGATAGGGGTTTTGGGTTTAGCGGGATGAGCACTGTCGGTGTTGAGGATGATGGCAGCAATACTACAGGTTTTGGCTGACGTCCTCCTCAAGCGAACAAAGACAACGATAACAGTCTCAATACAGAATCATCCAGGAGTGTCACTGAAATTCTCATCGCCACCGTCTTCGTCGTCGCAATCCTGCTCCTGCTCCTCTTCCTCCTTCTCATCGATATCGTCAACATCACTGAATCACTTCCACGGAAGCGGAAGCACCGACAGCAACAAACTCGGCATCATCGCGAGCATCACACAAGTATGGCCTATATACATTTGCCTTGGGGAATTCCAACACTGAAACGATGCACCTGCCTGTGCGCTTTGGGGCTACAGCAATCGGATACCGCAGGAAAGCCGCACCCAGCCAATCCTACTTACACGATCATGGGACTTAGTAACTGAGGCTATAAACAAGGTAACTATACTTATAACCCCAAATAAGGTACTTATAACCCTACTTACTAAGTCCCAAGATCCTCCAAGTAACGACAAGCCCTGTTGCCGGCGCACCCTCTTGCGCCGCGCTTTGGCCTTGGCTTTCTCCTTCTTCCTTAGTAGCGTCGGGTTTCTGGCCCACGTCCAGGATGAAGGTTTAGGTAGGGTTTAAGGTTTAGGGCTTAGGGTTTCGGGTTTAAGGTTTAGGCTTAGGGTGTAGTTTAGGGTGTAGGGTTTAGGGTTTAAGGTTTATAGATTTATTCCCAAATCCAAGCTTCGGGATCTATGGTAGAAGGGCTAGGAAGGGTTGGCCAAGAAGGGTTACTTTAAGGTTACCATCAAGGTTACTCTAAGAGTTACTATAAGGATTATCGTCATTTCGCCATAACCCTAAACCCTAAACCCCTTAAACCCTAAACCCTAAATCCTAATCCGTCATTTCGCCATGGCTGCCCTGCTAAAGCACGCTCAAAAAGACCCTTTCTTAGTCCAACGCCGCTCGGCTATCATCCCACTACACAGCCCAGGCTTTCGGGCTTAAGCCCAAAACTCCAAAGGATTTCGGGTTTAGGGGTTTAGGGTTTAGGGTTTAGGGAACCCTAAATCTCAATCCCGGACTAAAGCTTGAACAAAACCCTAAATCTTAATCCCAGGCTAAAGCTTGAACAAAACCTTAAATCATAAACCCTGAAGCCTACTCCCCTAAACACCCCCAACCCAAGCCCTATCGACCCTTGAACCCTAAATCCAACCCTTAACCTGCAGCCGACACAGCCGACAGCAGCCTAAGTCGTTCTTTTTGCATCCGTACTGAAAGCTTACCAC
The DNA here is from genome assembly GCA_905221635.1 of Symbiodinium sp. CCMP2456. Lineage (NCBI taxonomy): Eukaryota > Dinophyceae > Suessiales > Symbiodiniaceae > Symbiodinium > Symbiodinium sp. CCMP2456. The sequence goes on from CAJNDV010008779.1 coordinate 181,877, forward strand.
GGGAAAAAAAAAGGTTTACGACGGAAAACAAAACACATACGCAAAACACAAGATTCCTAGGAATCCCCTTGTAATGAAGCCCAATAACGTAGTGAAATCCTTGCAACATGCTTATGCTTACGTCCTTTTGGAGGCCCCTAGAACTACCCAACCGACCGCGCCCCCCCCAGGGCGCGAAGACAGAGACACATGGGAGTTTCAAAAAATTAGGGGTACCTTATTTTGGGGTCCTTATAATAGGGATCCTATTAATTAAGGTACTATATTAGGGTCCCCTATTTTCCGAAACCCCCACATCTGATGGATGCGGACGTTCGGCTGAAGATTTTTTCCCTCTCGCATGGCAGAGAACTATGCTCACAGGTGAGGTCGAAGGTTTGGGGCTGTAGGTTTTAGGGCTTCGGGTTTAAGACATGGCATTCCCAAAACCGAAGGCCCTAGCCCACTTTTTCGAATCTGGGAGAGTGTCGGAAGGATGGTCGTGAAATCCTTCGCGCCGAGCGACGCCGTGTGACGCCGAGCCCGCCGAGCGACGCCGAGCGACGCCGAGCGACCCCGAGCGCCGCCGAGCGCCGCCGAGCGACGCCGAGCG